>PVKP010031833.1:0-26575 GCA_004027715.1 Plecturocebus donacophilus | reverse complement strand
CCGTCTTTCCTGCCAAAACACCCACCCTGACACTCTTGCTCGGACCCCTGCTCTCTTTAAAAAGCCAGTTGGGATTAGTCTAGCTTGTGTGGTCTAACCCTAGCCATTAGGGGAACAACACAGCAGTAGGGACGACCCCCGTCAGGCATAAGTACCCCTTCCCCTTGTCCAAGCCTGCGGCGGCCATCATTGCTCCATCCATACACCGCTAACCCTTCTGTAGAAGTAAACTGCCTTGCTGAGAGGACATATCTTCGAGTGGTATTTCTTTTGCGGCATCGAAATTTTACTTATAACAAAGCTAGGAGGTGGAGGCTACAGCAAGTCAAGACTGTGCCTCTGCACTCCAGCCTGGGCAACAGAGTGAGACCCCGTCTCCAAAAAACAACAACAGAAAAAGAGCTTTATTTAATTGGATTAAGGAAAAATCACTGTTAAGTTAAGGGTTCTCTCAGACAAATAAGAACTGACCCAAATGTTTTCCAGATTCATGTGATTTGAGTAATCTTTGGTAAATAAGAATATTATTGACTTAGTAAAAAACAGATATACCTTCAGAGTTGTCAACATTAAATATAATATAGACACAACTTTTCTTCTACCTAGGTTTACTAGTCAAATAAGTTCATGTTGTCTCTATGTTACATTTGTCAGCAAGAAAAATAACTTCAGTGCCAGGCACAGTGGCTCATGCCTGTAATCCCAGGAGTTTGGGAGGCCAAGGTGGGTAGATTGCTTGAGCTCAGGAGTTAGGGACCAGCCTGGAGAACATGGTGAAACCCTGTCACTACAAAAAATACAAAAACCAGCTGGGCATGGGGTCATGTACCTGTGGTCCCAGCTACTTGGGAAGCTGAGGTGGGAGGATCGCTTGAGCCCAGGAGGTGGAGGTTGCAGTGAGCTGAGATTGTGTCACTGCACTCCAGCCTGGCAACAGAGTGAGACCCTGTCTCAAAGATAAAGAAAAGGAACTTAAGACGATGACTAGGTATTTAATGTGTCATGAAATCTTCATAAGTAATCCACACATAGTTGTTAAGAACAAATAATAGATATAAATGAAACTGCCTTTGCAAAAATTATATTAGTGAGAAAATTATGGCAGTGGGGGAAATATAATCTAGACAGACCACCTCCCCACCCTTGCCTCTAGGTTTCAAGCTGCCTTAATTATTCCTGGGCTTAGGCAGAAATAACTTTGGAAGACATTCGGCTTATAGTTTAAGTGATAAGCCTTTCCCCAAAACTCAGTCACCTTCCTAGGGGAAGGAGGGGAGCCTGACTTCTGCTAAGGTGTAGACTGGTCACAAGATATGCAACTTCCCAAATTACTCCTGCAAATCACATCAGTATTGTAGCTCCTAAGATTGGCCTTTTGAGATACCTTTTCAGGTTTTTTGCGTGTCTGACACGGACAGGATCCACCAACCAATGATGGCTCCGTCTGTACCCACCCACTGCTCCTGCGGCCCCACCCAGAAGGGACTCAACTCAAGAGGACCACCTATGATTTCATCTCCATCCCAACCAATCAGCAGTAAGCACCGATTTCCTAGCCACTCCCACCCTTCCCCGAAAGTGCCTTTGAAAAACCCCTAATCTGTGAGCCTTCTATGAGATTGATTTGAGTAATAACTTCGTCTCCTGCATGACATGGCCAGGCCCACAACAAATAAACTCTTTCTTCTCTCTTTCTCTCTCTTTTTTTTTTTTGAGACAGAATTTCAGTCTGTTGCCCAGGTTGGAGTGCAGTGGCTCGATCTCAGCTCACTGCAACCTCCGCCTCCCAGATTTAAACAATTCTCCTGCCTCAGCCTCCCAAGTTAAGTTATTATTTTCCCAGCAGCTCTTCCATGCCAGGCACTGTTCTGAGTCATTTCAGCATCATGATTTTCCTTGGAGGTGTCGTTGTTAGACCCGTTTTATGGGCGAGGATACTCAGGCTCAGAGTAAATAAGGAACTTGTCCAAGTGAAATTAAGGTTATTAAGGTTAAGGATAAGTTACTAAGAGTTAAGAATAAATTAATGATTGCTTAATTTCTTGTGAAATTAAAAAAAAATTCTAGCATCGTGTAGACAGGCAAATTTATGAATATGCAATTTTATAATTTTTAGAAATGTATATTTTTTCATAGCTCAGTTTTTCTTTTTTCATCAATTAAACTCCATTTTTTTTTTTTGGAGATGGAATCTCACTCTGTCACCCAGGCTGGAGTGCAGTGCAGTGGCACAATCTCAGCTCACTGTAACCTCCACCACCCAGGTTAGAGCAATTCTCCTGCCTCAGCCTCCTGAGTAACTGGGACTACAGGCGCACGCCAGCACGCCCAGCTAATTTTTGTATTTTTAGTAGAGATGGGGTTTCACTATGTTGGCCATGATGGTCTCGACCTCTTGACCTTGTGATCTGCCTGCCTCAGCCTCCCAAAGTGCTGGGATTACAGGTGTGAGCCACTGTGCCTGGCCTGACAGTTTGTCACTGTGGCATGGGACATGTTTACTAATACACTCAAATATCTGGAGTTCCTCAGTACTAAGAAGCCAAGAGTAGATAGACATATATTCAGCAAGTACGCTTCAGTGTTTTATCTTATTTGGAAAAGATCTAGGTATGCAATGAAAAGATCTAGGTATGCAACTTAGCAAAACCCTGAGTATAAGTTACCAAAGAGATTTGGGAAACTATTTTTAGTAGACATATTATAAACCACAATCATAGTTAAAAGTTCATTTATATACTTTTATCCTATTTTTGTAACTGCCTGACAGGATCTTCCTGCCTGCTTCACAAATGAAGAGCACGGCATTGCAGTAAAGAAAGAGTTTAATTGGCTGGGTGCAGTAGCTCACGCCTATAATCCTAGTACTTTGGGAGGCCAAGGTGGGTGGGTGGATTTCCTGAGCTCAGGAGTTCGAGACCAGCCTGGACAACATGGTGAAACCACATCTCTACTAAAAATCAAAAAAATTAGCTGGGTATGTTGACAGGCCCCTGTAATCCCAGCTGCTCAGGAGTCTGAGGCAGGAGAATTGCTAGAACCTGGGAGGTGGAGGTTACAGTGAACCGAGATCATGCCAGTGCACTGCAGCCTGGGTGACAGAGCAATGCTCCGTCTCAAAAAAAAAAAAGACATGCAGCATTAAGATGCGTCTCTGTTGAGGAAAAAAGGAGAGTAATTTGGTTCATGTTTGAAGTTTCTGTAAAAGCAATTTCAGAATGAAAAAGGAGAATAAATGAAGGACAAAAACTGAATGGAGCCAGGCATGGTGGCATGTGCCTGTAGTCCCAGCTACTCAAGAGGCCAAGGCAAGAGTATTGCCTAAGCCCAGGAGTTCGAGACCAGCTGGGGCAACATAGCGAGAGTCTCTCAAAACAAAAATAAAATGAAAAACCTGAATATATGTAGAAAGGTAGAGAGAGAATCTTGTGTGATCAAGTTGGCTAAAATTGAATCAATTTATTATAAAGGATGTCAAAAATGAGCCTTGATATCAAAAGTACAATCCAAAACTAAAGTTTCATCTTCTCTGTTAAAATTACAGTTTTATTTGTAATTTATCATTGGACTTGTCTTGATAAAATATTATGGAAGGTTTTTCTTTACCTTCTGTGTAATCTGCACAGGAAATCTAGAATTTGCTTAGGTGGAAAAATATTTGTGTCTTATCAGAATAATATCCTGTGTTTCATGTTGTCTTTATCAGGTCTTTGATGACTTAAGAAGACTCAGTCTTCTCTATTAAAAGAGCTGAGCTTTAAAACAATAACTATATACCTTTCTGTAATTACCTCTGAAATCTTCCAGCACGTTGGTGAAATGGATAACTGAGTAATGTTTTACAGTGACCTGTCATCCTATTTAATAAAAAAAATTAGTCTTTTGACTTAAAAAAATTTTTTTGTCCTTCTTAACTTTTTTTTTTAGAGATGAGGTCTCCTCCTGTATTGCCCAGGCTGATCTCAAACTCCTGGGCCCAAATGATCCTCCTGCCTTGGCCTCCCAAAGTGCTGGGATTATAGGCATGAGCCACTCAGCCCAGCTACTTTTGGCATTTTTGACAACTTTGCAAAATCAAACTCTAAGTGAAATCTTTCTGACCTTGAACTAATTTTGGAATTTTCCTAAAGGCCCCTAAAAAGCCTTCTTCTTATAAAAATAAACTTGTTAAATTAATTAGGGTTATTTGGTACATTAAATTACATGGGAAGCATTGTCAAAAAAGAAGTGATGCTGGCTGGGCATGAAGGCTCACACCTGACATCCTAGGACTCTGGGAGGCCGAGGTGGGTGGATCACGAGGTCAGGAGATTGAGACCATCCTGGCTAACACGGTGAAACCCTGTCTCTACTAAAAATACAAAAAATTAGTTGGGCATGGTGGCAGGCACCTGTAGTCCCCATTACTTGGGAGGCTGAGGCAGGAGAATTGCTTGAACCCGGGAGGTGGAGGTTGCAGTGAGCCGAGATTGTGTCACTGCACTCCAGCCTGGGTGACAAAGCAAGACTCTGTCTCAGGAAAAAAAACAAAACAAAACAAAAAAAAAAACAAGTGATACGCAAACTTCTTTATGTTATATTTGCATGTATTTATGTTATAATGTGTTGCAGAAATTGTATGAAGTTCCTAGAGATCTGATGGGCCCTGATATAATGTTGTCAGTCATAATTCCAGTTACTATCTTAAAATGTATGTTACAGAAGTAACTGGATTTCTTTCTCAATTGTATTATAATGAATTCTTATCCTTTAATCATGGCCATTTAAAGTCTTTTGTCATCCATGGACAGTTAATTGTTTCATTCTGATGCATTCCTAACAGCTTTTGCAAACAACTATAATATGAACCCCTGTGTTTATATGGTTTCTTTGCATGGTTGCCCTGCTGATGAATAAGGAAAGTCACTTCCTGGCGGGCCCAGGAACCTGAAGAAAGTTTGCATTTGTATTCAAGGAGATTCATGGAGAAAACAGACAAGTACACATTCCTGATGACTCTAAAATCATACCCTTGAACTTGCAGAACACTAATGGAAAAACTGATTCATTCCTGAAATTGCTAACTAAAGATTGAGCAAAACAAGAATTAATTATGTCGGACCAGATGACCTGATGAAGATGATTATAATTTTTTTTTTTGAGACAAAGTTTTGGTCTTGCTCCCCAGGCTGGTGTGCAAAGGTGCATTCTTAGCTCACTGCAACCTCTGCCTCCTGGGTTCAAGCGATTCTCCTGCCTCAGCCTCCCGAGTAGCTGGGATTACAGGCCTCTGCCACCATGCCCAGCTAATGTTTTCTATTTTTAGTAGAGACGGGGTTTCACTATGTTGGCCAGACTGGTCTCAAACTCCTGACCTCAGGTGATCCACCGCCTCAGCCTCCCAAAGTGCTGGAATTACAGGTGTGAGCCACCAAGCCCAGCTAATGATTATAATTCTTATGACTTCTTGTTTAGGAACATTTCTAGGTCTTTAATGTTTTTTCTCTTTTTTTCTTAAGCTAACTATAACTTACAGCAATCTGGTAAATTATACTTTCATAAACAGAATTGAAACATTTATCCTTTTTTCTCTACCTGATCCCTGGAGAATTCAGAAACTCTTATTGACTATTCTTATTTTCATGACTATATAGTTACTTTCATAAATTCGGTGAGAATCTATTCTTTTTATAACAAAGGCACAATTGAAAACCTTAATTATATTACTATGACATTCACTAGAATGTCAAATATGAAAATGTACATATAATCAGATATGATCAGTTTTAAGGAACTAAGGTTGACTTTATGGAGCCAAAAAGTCAACCTTGTACTTTGCTTATGTGGTTTCTTTATGTGTTTGCCTTACAGATGAGTAAGAAATGTCACTTCCTGGCAGACCCAGGTATCTCAGGTATTTTGGGGACAACAAGAAAAGAATAATTCATCAAAGTCTATAGATATTGCAGGCAAAGTTGAAACAAGCCAGACAAATTCTCTTTGTATTCTTGAGACATTTGTAAACCTGAGATTTCTTATTAAAAGTTCCAGCAAAGCAGACTTAAAAACACTACTTTTGTTGCGCTTAATCAGAGCAAGTATAATGAGACTAGACTTATTTTTGAAATTAGTCTTTACTTTGACTATCTTTGGTAGACATGGGGGTGACAGAGAGAAATATTATGTTTTAGCAAAAAACTATCGTGCACCTGTGATTAGATTCTAGTTCTGTTCATTGTCTTTGAAGTTTTGTTATTTACCAGCAAACTGGATGGAATCTCAAATCCCAGTCTCCTCCAATATCTGGTTATGCCTCTCCAAAGCAACATTCCAATTTTTTTCCCAACCCTTCTGACTTGGAATCACTGAGAACAAAAACTGCCCTTTTCATGAAGCTACAAAAGCTGAAGCTGGTTAAATTGATATCAACTTCAGAGTGTTGCTGAAAAGAGCCAGACTCTTTGAGTGATGATCAAATCAAACATCAATCAAATACGTTTAAGAAATACATTGGTTTGGTCCAGAAAGATAAGACAACTCAAAGCAGGAGCTTCCAGGCTAGATAAATTGAAATATTTTCTGGTTGACAATTGATTGAATTTGTCTAAAGACCTGGGATGATAGAAAGGAAATGTTCAGGTTAAGATAAAAGATTGTGGAGAAATGAGGTTCTTTTGAAATCTTTTGGTGGCTGCCCTTAGAGACAATAGATGACAAATGTTTCCTATTCAGATCTTTAAAAAGTGCTAGACTCTTGGTTAATCTCTTCAGGATTGGGAGGTCCTGGAAAAAAAAGATCTAGCTTTGTTAATAGAGATTCTTCAGGGCCATTTCAAAATATGGCAAAGAAATGTTTTGGGCTAAAATATTCAGACTTTCTTTTTTGTCACATTATGCCAGAGTCAGATTGGAAAGTAAGTCACAATATATAGGGTTAAATAAAACCCATCTGATGAGAATTTGTGGTTTGTAGGGGAATTACCCCTTTGTACTTTTTAAGGTGTAATAATTCATTTGGAATTTCCTTTTGTATGAGGAATAAGGAAGGGATTCAGCACTATTTCTTTTCCCCAGTGGGCTAGCTTATTATTCCAGATATTTATCTTAAAATCTCTCTTGGCTGGGTGCTGTGGCTCACACCTGTAATCCCAGCACATTGGGAGGTCAAGGCATGAGGATTGCTTGAGCTCAGGTGTTCAAGACCAGCCTCATCAACCTAGTTAGACTTGATCTCTACTAAAAATAAAAAAAAATTACCTGGGCGTGGTGGCACGCACCTGTAGTTCCAGCTATTAGTGAAGTGTGGTCATTCATCTGGGGTAATACCCAAGGTTGCTTGCCTCAGGCCAAGGAAATAGAGGAAGCAGACACACACAGGAGTGAGTATAAGAGCAGAGGTGTAATAGGTGAAAGAAAGAGAATAGCTGTCTCTCCTGCAGAGAGAGAGAGGCTCCTGAGTGGGTCATCTGGTTCTGTGATGGAATGCATGGGTCTTTATAGACGAGCTTGAGGAGGCCAGTGTCTGATTTACACAGGGCTCGAGATTGTTCCAACTGGGTGTGCTGTTTGCATATCACGAAGAAGCTGGCCATCCTACCCTAATCTTTTATTATGCAGATGGGGTCTCTACCTGGCCGGCGTCATGTTGCCTGCTTTTTTACTGCACATGTAGGGACAAATAAAAGGGAAGATGGAGCCTCCACGTTGACCATGCCTGGCCTCCAGGCAGGCTTTTCCTATTGGCATAGCAGCGGCATTCACCGAGCAAGATTCCAGTGTGCTTATCTACATTTGCGGCTTGGCTTTTCAGGCTGCTCTTTGTTAGAAAAGAAAGGATTTGGGAACTGCTCTTTATTAAAAGGGAAACCTTGCCAAAGACTCTCTTACCCTCACTAAATGCCTAAATAATTTCTTTCTAGTTCCTGTATCATTAGGAGGCTGAGGTGGGAGGATTGCTTGAGCCCAGGAGGCTGAGGCTGCAGTGAGCTTGACATGCCACTGCTCCAGCCTAAGTGACACAGCCAGACACTGTCTCAACTAAACAAAAACACAAAAAACAAAAAAAAAAAAAAAAACCCTAAAAATCCATCTTATTTCTCACTGCATTGAAATGCCATTTTTATCATAAACTTCAATCTCACTTATTTTAATCTATTCTTGGACTCTATATTATTCTTGGACTGTAGTTTTAATCTATTCTTGGACTCTGTATAACAGTCTACTCCACTGTTAGATGAGACTCTAGTGGTCTTATCTTGTTAGAGTAGGTAGTTTGGCAGACATGAGCAGGGCAGGAGAGCACCCCCACCTCCTCCACAACCACCTCAGGAATATCAGGCAACCATCTTGCTGAAATAATAATTGGTCACAACTGGTGCCGGGAAAAGGCAGTCTCCCAATCGACAGAAACACCAGAAGCTGGTGATCCGCAGCTTCCCATTAAGATCTCAGGAGTTGGACCAGCAGAATTCAGGATCAGTGCTTCCTGGAGAACATCTGTCTTTCTTCATCACCAGCAATTGATATGCACTGAACAGCTGCTCAGCAAAAAAGGCCAGAACAAGTGGTAGTATCAGTACTTTAAGACAGGGGTCCCCAAAGCCTGGGCCTAGGACAGGTCTCGTACACCTGCCCGTACACCAGGAGGGGAGCGGTGGGCAAGCAGGCATTACCACCTCTATTAGTCCGCTTTTATACTGCTGTAAACTGTGAGGTTTACCTGAGACTAGGTAATTTATAAACAAAGGAGATTTAATGGACTCACAGTTCCACATAGCTGGGGAGGCCTCTGGGAACTTACCGGTAGAAGGAGAAGCAGGTACTTTCTTCACAAGGCTGCAAGAAAGACAGAGAAAAGCCCAGAGAAAACGGTCACTTATGAAATGATCAGATCTCATGAGAACGCCCTCACGATCACGAGAACAGCATGGGGGAACCGCCCCCACGATCCAGTCACCTCCCACCAGGTCTCCCCCTCAACACCTGGGGATTACAGTTCAAGATGAGATTTGGGTGGGGACACAATGCCTAACCATATCATTTTGCTTCTGGCTTCTCTCAAATCTGATGGCCTTTTCACATTTCAAAACCAACCATGCCTTCCCAACAGCCCCCCAAGAGTCTTAATTCATTCCAATATTAACCCAAAAGTTTAAGTCCAAAGTCTCATCTGAGACTAGGCAAGTCCCTTCTGCCTATGAGCTTGTAAAGTCAAAAGCAAGTTAGTTACTTCCTAGATACAATGAGGTACAGGAATTGGGCAAATGTTCCCATTTCAAATGGGAGAAATTGACCAAAACCAAGGGGCCACAGGTCCCATGCAAGTCTGAAATCAAGCAGGGCAGTCATTAAATCTTAAAGCTCCAAAATAATCTTCTTTGACTCCATGTCTCATATCCAGAACTCACTGATGCAATGGGTGCGCTCCTATGGCCTTGGGCAGCTTTACTCCTGTGGCTTTGCAGGGTACAGCCTACCCCCCTCTGACGGCTGACTGCTTTTACAGGCAGGCTTTCAGTGTCTGTGGCTTTTCCAGGCCCACGGTGCAAGCTGCCAGTGGATCTACCATTCTGGGGTCTGAAGGATGCTGGCCCTCCTCTCATAGCTCCCCTAGGCTGCCTGAGCTCCACCTCCTGTGAGGTCAGTGGCGGCATCAGATTCTCACAGGATCAGGAACCCTATTGTGAACTGCACATGTGAGGGATCTAGATTGTGTGCTCCCTGTGAGATTCTAACGAATGCCTGATGATCTGAGATGGAACAATTTCATCCCAAAAACATTCCCCCTCATCCCACCTCAACCCGGGGTCCGTGGAAAAATTGTCTCCCGTGAAACCGGTCCCTGGTGCCAAAAAGTTAGGGAGCACTGCTCTAAGAAACCAGTTCCAACTTCCTTACACAGAAAACTTGAAGTAGCCATGTAAGGATAGTCAGAGGGTGGAAAAGCTGCTTAAGAGGCTGTTGTCTCCTGGTCCTTCTCCCTGAGATTCTGCAGTTTTATGCAACAAGATCGAGACGGTTTCCATCGCTCATAGATGTTTACTTGATACTGCAGAGCTAAGATTTAGTGAGCATCACCTGATGCCTGACCTGGGATAGGGGCCTTATAAATCTCACTGGATCCTGATATATAAGTTTTATTATACATCTCTTTCCCATTTTAATACTTTTTAAAAAGTGCAAAACAATATATTTTGGGGAGAAAGGAACCAGAGCAATAAAGAAAGATATTATAGAAAATGAAACTCTGACAAAGCCACCCACAGAGATAAACTCTCTTGCAATTTTTTTTTTCACTTAGTACTATATCTGGGGTAGGTACTGTGGCTCACACCTGTAATTCCAACACTTTGGGAGGCCGAGGGGGATGGATCGCTTGAGTTCAGAAGTTTGAGACCAGCCTGGACAACATAGCTAGACCCTGTCTCTACAAAAATCAGCCCGGCATGGTGGCACGCCCCTACAGTCCCAGCTGCTCAGGAGGTTGAGGCAGGCAGATTGCCTGAGCCTGGGAGGATGCCTGAGCCTCGAAGCTGCAGTGAGCCCTGATTGCACCACTGCACTGTAGCCTGGGTGACAAAGCAAGATCCTGTCTCAAAACAGAAACCAAAACAAGCAAAAAGGAAAATATCTCTGCATCAGATCTTATTCTTTTTATTTTATGATTTTTTTTAGAGATGGAGTTTCATCTTGTTGCCCAGGTTGGAGTGCAACGATGTGATCTTGGCTCACTGCAACCTCCACCTCCCGGGTTCAAGCGATTCTCCTGCCTCAGCCTCCAAGTAGCTGAGATTACAGGCACCCGCCACCATGCCCAGCTAATTTTTGTACTTTTAGTAGAGGCGAGGTTTCACCATGTTGGCCAGGGTAGTCTCAAACTCCTGACATTAGGTGATCTGCCTGCCTCAGCCTCCCAAAGTGCTGGGATTACAGGTGTGAGCCACCATGCCCAGCAGATCTTATTCTTTTTAACAGCAGGATCAGATTCCATTGGATCGATATATCACTTCTTAATTCATCATTTCCCATTTGCCTCTTGATGGCTGTTTCCAATTTTGGCTACTGTAAAAGCACTGCAGTAAACATCCTTTTACGTGTATCTGCAATAAACATCCTTGTACATGTCAAGAATTTAAGAGACGTTCCTAGAGGTGAAATGGCTGGTTCAAAAAGTATGCAGATATAAATATTGTAATAGCTCTTGGCCAACTGCTTTCCAAATGTTTATGTTTTCAGTACATTTTCTAGTTAAGGGCTCTCAGGTCTTGTAAACTAAGGGCTGTCTTTCCTGTCTGAGCCTTAGAGTACTTGATTCTATAATAATTATAGAACGATGGAACGATGAGCCCCTTAGGACAGGATTTCAGTCTTCTTTTATTTTGCTGTCAAATGCCTACCAAGTGTGTTCAGTTAGAACCCGCATTGCTCTCTGCCTGGCTGTGTGATTCTCTACTACTCAAAGGCTTCTCCAGCCCAGCTTTGTTGGCTCCCTGGAAGCTGCTGGCAGATAGCCTGGGGCCTGTCAATGAGCCTTTGTGAACATAATCAGTTTGCAGAACCAAGGGAGTGAGGTGTCCTGATCAGTTTTCTGCCTTCCATCACACCAGAAATTGTAAACTCATGATGTCATTGGAGACATCGGGGAGAGGTATTCTCAACACATAAAGAATCATAAAACTAGAATTTCTAAAGAAAGGGCCTAAAAGCTCTGGGAAAGTAAATCATTTTGGCAACAACATGATCTCAGACCAGTCTCTGGAATGCCACAGATCTTTTTGCATAGGTTATAAACTAGAGTTCAGCAGAAGTTCTGTTCTACAGAGGTGCAGTTCAGCCTAGTGGGGCATAGGAAATAGCTCTTTTATGTGTGGTCAGTCTGGACATTGGGTCTTTCCAAACCCTGACTCAATTACAGGTGGCAGCCCAGTGTAGCTAGGTAATCTATTGATAGCTGACAATTTCACGTATAAAATGAAATTTTAATTGGGAGGCTAAGTCAGAAGAATCACTTAAGCCCAGGAGGTCAAGGCTGTAGTGAGCTATGATCTCACCACTGCATTCCAGCATGAGTGATAGAGCAAGATCCCTTCCCTAAAACTTAGATTCAATTACTTTCTCAAATTATTATCAACCAGCACAGGAATACCTTAAGGAAGATTAAAAGAAGTGAAAGGAAGGTGGCATACTTAAATCAGGTCTGTTTACCCAAAATATAACCAATAGCTCCATTTGTGTCTATCTGTTAACCGTGTCCATCAATGACACAGTGCTGGGACTGCCCAGGAAGGCCCCTCCCTTATTTTCTGATGGGGAAAAGGAATGTACTCTTCCCCGATCTTCTTCTCCCAAATAGGATAATTGACTACCCTGTGTCAAGTAAGACTGGAAGACTCTGAAGATTTAAAGATAATTAATCCATTCAAATAAAATTACCCGACCTGTGTGACAAACACATGGGCCTGGATTTTCCCATTTTGGGTGGGTGACCTCAAAGCATGGCAAAACTTCCAAATAAAATAAGGAATGCATTTGCAAAGCATGTTCATAAATATAATTGAGGAAACCAAAGCCTGGTTTCCAGAAACAGTTACCCCAAGGATAATAGGAATTTGTTTTGCAGTTTGTATAGACAATTGGGCATATAGGCTTGGAGTTAGATGAGAATTCCCTAATGCACAGCTGTAGATTGATTCACATCTGCTTAGATGATCCTACATCATCTGAGTTCAGCCAGTTTCTACCTATTTTCTAATTTTTCCAGTATGAACAAAATTCTAGACCATGTGCAATTGCAAAACCTCAAATATTATGTGACCCAATAAACGAGCTTGTCCAAATACATAGACTCTTAAAATGATTAAGAGGATCCCAGAATCCAGGACCATTTATCCTTATTTTAATGTTCTGAACATCATGACCCTCACTCCCAGTTACAAACCGGGTTCCTGTGAGTACTGTCTGTCTAAATCAATTCTACCATCTGACCAAACTTTGAACTGAAGTGGCTTTACGGAGTGTGATAGGTGGTAGCACCAACAATTTCACTTGAAGTTATGCTAGTTATTCTTCTACTGTCGATGATGTCAATTAACAGTTGAGATTATGATTAATCCTAACCAAAACTCAGGGAACTAGTGGGACATAAAAACCTCCAGAGATGTTTTGGGGCCCTGAGAACACAGATCTGTAACCAAGTACCCCTTTTTCTAAGAAATGGTTTATTTTTTTCTCTCTTCTTTTTCTTCCTTTTCCCCACTTCCTACTTTAGGTCTTTAGAAATGCAAAAATAACCAGCCTGGCCAAGATGGTGAAACTCCGTCTCTCCTAAAAAAATTTAAAAATTAGCTGGGTGTGGTGGTAGGCACCTATAATCCTAGCTTCTCTGGAAGCTGAGGTAAGAGAATCACTTGAACCTGGGAGGTGGAAGTTGTAGTGAGCTGAGATTGTGCCACTGCACTCCAGCCTGGGTGACAGAGACTACATCTCAAAAGAAAAAAAGAAATACAATAATAGCCTATTACCTCCTCTTCATCAACCATTTCCTACAGGGCAAATTCATCTAATTATGTGCTTAGACACTCACAGTTATTGATTTAGAGCAGACTGCTCACCCACCAGGAGGTTTCCTCCAGAGGTAACGATCAATTTATAATCCAAAGTCCCGCTGCAAAACTCTCTCCCCACTGGAAATGTCAGTCCAACTGCCTGGTAGGTAAGACACTAAGCTGGCACAAGGACCACCCCCCACCTGCACACCTCCTCCTGTGCCTTTTAAAAGTGCCCACGTTCTGCTCCAAGAGCAAAGCAGTATCCTTAAGGCAGGGAGCCTGTACTTCCTCCCCTAAGCTGGCTTTGGGTGCCCTTTTTCACATTAACTGGTCTCTGTCCTCTGATATTAGTTCGACCATCTTATTGAAGCTTGAATTCCACACTGACCAATTCTACCTATTCTCTTTGTGTTCTCCTGCCAGCATTAACATGACTTTTACCACTGCTACTTATAAACAAGTGGGCTGATATGTCCCTATCAATTCTACTCTGTTCTACCACAAAGGGTTGAAGCTTTCTATTTTTTCATTTGTTTCCAGTAGGTTTGCAATTGCTCATTGAAGCATTTTTAGGATGACTATTTTAAAATCTTTGTCAGATAGTTCTAATATCTTAGCATTGGCCTCAGTTGATTGTCATTTTTCATTCCGTTTGAGATCTTCCTGGTTCTTGCTGTGATGAGACGTAGTCTCGCTCTGTCTCCCAGGCTGGAGCGCAGTGGTGTGATCTCAGCTCACTGCAATCTCTACCTGCCGGGTTCATGCGATTCTCTGGCCTTAGCCTCCCGAGTAGCTGGGATTACAGGTGCGTGCCACCACACCTGGATAATTTTTGGTATTTTTAGTGGAGACAGGGTTTCACTGTGTTAACCAGGATGGTCTCAATCTCCTGACCTCATGATCCGCCCACTTCGGCCTCCCAAAGTGCTAGGATTGCAGGCATGAGCCACCGCGCCTGGCCGAATATTTTTTTTTAATGGAAAATTTATTGTTTATTAAGAATGTCAGGTTTTGAAACTAGAAGCAGTAAAGTGCATGAAAAGTTTAAAATATAAATTTCAGAAAACTCTTATAGTAGCAAAAAAGCAGAATAAAGAAAAACTTAAAAACACAGGCACAACCTTTTCCTGTTACTGTGCCATAATTAACATCAAGTAGCCAACCAGTTTTTCCCCAGAAAATTATGTTCTCTGCCTCCTGAACCACAGATTTTCAACTGGCCCTTCCTAGGAAAAAAAAAAAAAAAAAAATTCCAATATATGTAAAGGCATCAACAATTGGGAATAAACCAGTAGCTTCTTAATTCAACCCTGTCAGACAATGGAAACAAAGATTAAAGCATATAATGGCCATTTGGCAAACAGAGTCAGGAAAATGACCCAGGGTTTCAGCTACTGTCCCAAATTTGTTCTCTCTCTCCCAAATGCTCTGCACTATCATCTCCAAAAATCAAAACCAACAGCCACATAACCAACGTTGGAAACACATGAAATATCTGTATGGCTTTCCCCTTCTAAAACTTTGATCAAGGCCTTTTTATTTAGCAGATTTGTTTCTTTTAACATTTGACTATAATGGCAAAAATGATACAGATCATGTAATATCTGTTTTCCCAGCACAGCCAGACAGAAAAGAAGGTTGAACTGGAATAAGAAAAAAATCATTTTGTGGGAGTCCTAAATGTACCACATTCTACTTTTGAGATGTGTGGCAATATAGATTACTTACTGTTTATAAATAAACTTAAGAGGCTTAGAACGGCCAGGTCGGGTGGTTCACGCCTGCAATCCCAGCACTTTGGGAGGCCGAGGCAAGCAGATCATCTGAAGTCGGGAATTCAAGACCAGCTTAGCCAACATGGAGAAACCCCATCTCTACTAAAATACAAAATTAGCTGGGCATGGGGGTGCATGCCTGTAATCTGAGCTACTCGGGAGGCTGAGGCAGAAGAATCGCTTGAACCTGGGAGGTGGAGGTTGTGGTGAGCTGAGATCGTGCCATTGCACTCCAGCCTGGGCAACAAGAGCGAAATTCTGTCTCAAAAAAAAAAAAAAACAAAAACAGAAACAGAAAACAGAAATTAAAAAAGAAAGTTTTCCTGGAAGGCGTATCATCATTCAGTTTGAAATCTTGTACTTATAGAGTTAAATAATCGCCTTTTATGTTAAATAATCGCCTTGTATTTATAGAGTTAAATAATCACCTATTACAGGTGGTAGCTTACACCTCTAATCCCAACACTTTGGGAGGCTGAGGCAGGTGGATCACCTGAGGTCAGGAATTTGAGACCAGTCTGGCCAACATGGCAAAACTCCATTTCTTCTAAAAATACAAAAATTAGTCGGTGTGGTGGTGGGCGGCTATAATCCCAGCTACTTGGAGTTGCTTGAACCTGGGAGGTAGAGGTTGTAGTGAGCCGATATCACATCATTGTACTCCAGCCGGGGTGACAAGGGCAAAACTCTGTCTGAAAAATAAAAAATAAAAATTGCCTTTTACAAAAATGGTTGACTCATTTGAAACCATCCAAAAGAAAGTGTACGTTTTGGAAAAACAAATACACTGCTGTTAAGCATCAAATTGTAATTTGTCAATTTGGGATGCTGACTCTTAATACAATATAAAACAAGTTCAATTTAAAACTGTGTTAGATTAGGCTGAGCTGGTGGGGAGAGGCACCCACAGGAGGGGATGCAGGGTGAGTGCGGCCAGGCCACCTGAGGAATGGCAGAGACAGTGGGCAACTGACGGAAGCAAGAAGGAGATGCAAAGGGGGATGAAGGCTATGTTGCTGAACTTCAAGGACAGTGACGCCAGGTGCACAGGAGAGTCCCTGGGGCTGTGGCTGCTGATGTGAAGGCTCCCGCTGAAGGAACTGTGATAAGTGTTTTCTGATTGGTCCATGGACATTTGGAGCATTAGACTATGAGTCTGAATCTTAATTAAATATGTGTTTTAGCTTGCTCCTTCTGATACCATTCTGACAGGGTTGGAGGAGCTACATCATCATGGGCAGATGGGGGTATAGGTCCAGGTATAATCGCCAGATGGATTCTTCTTGTGCGCTGCACAGACAAAACCAGTTCATGGAGACAGCAGTGTTGCAGTAGAGAAAGAGTTTAATTAATGCAAAGCTCACCAAGCAAAAGGATGGGAGTTTATTATTCAAATGAGTCTCCTGAAGAATTCAGAGGCTAGGGATTTTATGGAAAATTTGGCAGGGAGGGGGCTAAGGAATGGGTGCTGCTGATTAGTTGGGGATGAAATCACAGGGGTGTGAAAGAGTCCTTGCACTAAGTCAGCCTCTGGGTAGTGGCCACCGACTGGGTGAGTCCTGACTCATGGGTCCAGGTGGAGTCAGTTGTTCCCAGAATTAAAAAGCCTGAAAAACATCACAAAAGACTAATCTGAGGTTCTATGGCAGGGATGTTATCTATAGATGTGATTGGGGAAGTCATAAATCTTGTGACCTCTGGCTCCATCACTCCTAAGCAGTAAAGGATTATAGGAAAGCCACCTTAGGAACCATGGCTGGTTATTATTTAACTACACCTGCATGTTAGCAAAATGCAGGCCCCTCTCATCATCCTCATCTTGTGGACTTTCATTAGTCTTACAAAGGCTGCTTTGGTCCCTGAACAAGGAGGTCAGTTTTATGGAGGGCCTAATGTTAAACTGTAAACTAAATTCCTTCCATGTAGCTTGGTCTACACTCAGAAATGAGTGAGGACGGCCAGTCTGTAAGGCTAGAAGCAAGATGGACCCATCCAGGCTAAACTTCTCTCACTCTCTAATTTTTGCAAAGGTGATTTCATACACTCCCCACTCAGCCAATGTTGGTTCTCAAGGGTGGGGACTCATTACTGCTGGGCAGGGACAATGGTTTCCACTGACACTTCTCTGGCTGGCAGGGCTCAGAATTCCTAGTTACTCCTCCCCCCTTGGTCTCTACTGATACTGAGTTTTGGGATAGCCTTGTTACCCCTGGGTCATGGTGAAAGTCCTTATTCTTTTTTTAATTTTTTTTCGGAGACAGGGCCTTGCTCTGTTGCCCAGGCTGGAGTACAGTGGTACGATCTCAGCTCACTGCAACCCTGACCTCCTGGACTCAAGCCTCTGGGGTAGCTGGGACTACAGGCATGCACCACCACACCAGCTAATTTTGTTAAATTTTTTTAGAGAGGGGGTCTCATTCTGTTGCCCAAGATGACGTTGAATTTCTAGATTCAAGCAATCTTCCTGCCTTGGCCTCTCGAAGGGCTGGGACTGCAGGTGTGAGCCACCTTGCCCAGCCCCTGTGATTTCTTTTAATCAAGAGTTTTAAACGTTTTGACAGTTTTGACAACTTTCCCAAATTGAAATCTAAATAAAGTCTTTTTGACCTACAACTCACTTTGGGATTTTACAGAGAGATATTAAACCAATTAGGCTTATTTGATGTGTTAAATTGCATAGGAAGCATGGCTGAAAAAGAAGTAGCCAGGCACAGGGGCTCACGCCTGGAATCCCAGCACTTTGGGAGGCCAAGGTGGACTGATTGCTTGAGCCCAAGAGTTCAAGATCAGCCTGTGCAACATGGCAAGACCCCATCTCTAAATATTTAAAAAAGAAAGAAAGAAAGAAAAGTGATGTTTAATCCAGGCTGGAGTGCAGTGGTGTGGTCTCAGCTCACTGCAACCTCTGCTTCCCGGATTCAAGCGATTTTCCTGCCTCAGCCCTCTGAGTAGCTGGGATTACAGGCACCTGCCACTATGCTCAGCTAATTTTTTGGATTTTTAGTAGCGACTGGGTTTCACCATGTTGGCCAGGCTGGTCTCGAATTCCTGACCTCGTGATCCGCCCACCTAAGTAAAGCGCTGGGATTACAGGTGTGAGCTACTGCACCCAGTCAATATATGTTATTCTTATCAATGTTCCACAAATTTATGAAATTCCTAGAGATCTGATATGTCCTGGTATAACGTTATCAGTCTTTTTGTGTGTGTGTGTGATGGAGTCTCGCTCTGTCACCCAGGCTGGAGTGCAATGGTGCAATCTCAGCTCACTGCAACCTCCACCTCCTGGGTTCAAGCCATTCTCCTGTCTCAGACTCTCAAGTAGCTGGGATTACAGGTGCCCGCCACCACACCCAACTAATTTTTTAGTGGAGATGGGGTTTCACCTTGTTGGCCAGGCTGAGCCAATGGGTTCTTACTGCCCGCTGCACAAACAAAATCAACTCACTCAGACCATGTCATTGCAGTAAAGAAAGTTTAATTGATATGAGGCTGGCCATGCCACATGCGAGATGAAGTTGTTACTCAAATCAATCTCCCCAGAGGCTTGGAGGTTGGGGGTTTTCAAAGATAGTTTGGTGGGCAAACAGGTAAAGTAGGGGGAATGCTGATTGATTGGGTTGGAGATGAAATCACAGGAAATTGAAGCTGTCCTCTTATGCTGAGTCAGTTCCTGGGTGAGGGCCACAGGACTAGTTGGTGGGTCCAGGTGGGGCCATCTGGTGTCAGAAATGCGAAAACTTTAAAAGCCATCTCAAAAGGCCAATCAGGCCACGTGCGGTGGCTCAGGCTGGTAATCTCATTAATTTGTGGGGGGACCAAATGGCTGAGAAGGTGCATCACTTGAGGCCAGGAGTTTGAGACCAGCCTGGTCAACATAGAGAAACCCTGACTCTAGTAAAAATACAAAAAATCAGCTGGGCATAGTGGTGTCCACCTGTAATCCCAGCTACTTGGAAGGCTACCTGAACCTGGAAAGCAGAGATTGCAGTGAGCTGAGATCATGCCACTGCACTCCAGCCTGGATGACCGAGGGAGACTCTGTCTAAAAAAAAAGAAAAAGAAAAAAAAAAAAAGAAAAATCTACAGTAAAAGGAGTAAAAAAAAAAAACCAAAAAGAAAAAGAACAAATATGGAGGTCAAAAGGTCAGTCTATAGTAGTGATGTTATCTTCATGAGTAATTTGAGAAGCTGCAAATCTTATGACCCCTGGAATAATGTCAGGTAATTATTTAGAATTCAAGCCCTTCTCTTTCTCTTAACTTGGTGGCCTTTCATTAGTTTTAGAAGAACAGTTTAGTTTTGGGGAAGGACTATTATCATTTAAACTATAAAATAGGCCGGTGTAGTTATTCACACTTGTAATCCCAGCACTTTGAGAGGCCAAGGTAGGCAGACCGCCTGAGGTCAGGAGTGAAACCAGCCTGGCCAAATGGTGAAATCCTGTCTCTATTGAAAGTACAAAAATGAGTTGGGCATGGTGGTGGATGCCTGTAATCCCAGCTACTTGGGAGGCTGAGGCACAAGAATCACTTGAACTCAGGAGGTAGAGGTTGCAGTGAGCCTGATTGCACCACTGCACTCCAGCCTGGGCGACAGAGTGAGATTCTGTCTCAAAAAATAAAATAAAAAAAAAATAAAAAAGTAGAAAGCAAATTTCTCTCAAAGTTAGCTTGGCCCATGCCCAGGAATGTACAGCCAATCTGTGAGGCTACAGACAAATGCAGTCAGACACGTCAGATTTCTCTTCCTGTCTTAAATTTTGCAAAAGTGACTTCATTATTGTCTTAAAATGTTGTATATCACAGAAATAACCATATGTTCTTGTCAATTACATTATAATGAACTCTCATAAAATCTTTAATCATGGTCATTTTAAGTCTTTTGTCATCCACAGGTAATTGTTTTATTCCTGTTACAGTGGGAAGCTAGTCAGGCAGAAACAGGGCAGGAGCGGGTCCCCACGCCTCACCAGGAAAGTCAGGCGACCATCAGGTGATGGTCGTGAAACTGCCTTTGCAAAATGATGACTGAGATGGTGAAAGAGATCTAACAACCGCCTCCATCTTCCTTCTAACCTCCAAGCTGTTCCTGTTCATTCCTGGGCGTAGGTTGAACCAACTTTAGGAGAAACTCTGTTTATAATTGATAGTTTAAAACAAAGACAATAGCAACTGTTTCCCAAAGCAGATCTCCTTCTTGGCTGGGAACTAGATTGCCTTTGCAGGACTAACATTAGCCACAAGATTAGAAATTATGGTTTAGGAGTCAGGCAGCTGGAGACTACAAGATTCTGACCCTCCCTAAACTGCTCCTAAGATCAGTGCTTGAGATATTTTGCAGCCCCTGTACTTGATGGATCAGCTTGCACCACCCAGATCAATAAACTGGCTCATCTGATCTTGTAGCCCCCACCAAAGAACTGACTCAGCGCAAAAAGACAGCTCTGACACCCCATGATTTCATTCCTGACCTGAGCTCTCCTGGCTCACTGGCTTCCCCCAACCCACCAAATTGTCCTTAAAAACTCTGTTCCTTGACTGCTTGGGAAGACTTATTTGAGTAATAACAAAACTCTTGCCTCTTGCACAGTCAGCTCTGCATGAATTAGTCTTTCTCTATTGCAATTCCCCTGCCTTGATGAATTGGCTCTGTCTAGGAGGCGGGCAAAGTGAACTTGGGTGGTTATAGTCAGGCAGTTGTCACACTGCCTCTCTAAAATAATAATTGGTCCCAGCCAGTGCCAGGGAAAGGCAGTCTCTCTATAGATTAAAACACACACACACACACACACAAAACCCTGAAATTGGTGATCAGCATCTTCTTGATAAGATCTCAGGAGTTGAGCAAGTGAGCTCAAGCATGCACATTAAGAGGCATGTAAAGCCCCAAGTCAAAAGGTCAAACCCAGCTGGGTGCAGTGGCTCACACCTGTAATCCCAGCACTTTGGGAGGCCGAAGGAGGCAGATTGCTTGAGGTCAGGAGCTTGAGACCAGCCTGGCCAACATGGTGAAACCCCATTTCTACTAAAAATACAAAATTAGCCGTGCGTGGTGGTGTACACCTGTAATCCCAGCTACTAACTTGGGAGGCTGAGGCAGAAGAATGGTTTGAACACAGGAGGGGAGGCTGCAGTGAGCCGAGATCAAGCCAGTGCACTCCACCCTGGTCAGCAAGAGTGAAACTCCATCTCATAAAAAAAAATTAAAAAAATAAAAAGGTCAAACCCCACACTTGACCTCCAAGATGTCTGCATGGCTCTCTTCCAAGTGTATTTTACTTTCTTTTCATCACTGCTCTAAAGCTTTTTAATAAACTTTCACTCTTGCTGTGAAACTTGCCTCAGTCTCTTTTTCTGCCGTATGCCCGTCAGTCGAATTCTTTCTTCCGAGGAGGCAAGAATTGAGGTTGCTGCAGACGTGGACAGATTTGCCTCCCATAACACTCTGATCCTTTCCTGAAAGCTTTTATGAGCAACTATAACCTGAAAGAGCTTTGTGTCCAAGGAGGAGCATGATGACGACTCTGACAAGTATAAGTTTCTGATGTAATAACTTTAAGATAATCTTATTAGATTGGGTAGGAATTTCCAGTATTCTAATAATGAAACTGGTGGGTTCTTAAAACTGCTAACCAAGGTCAAGCACAGCAAGAAGTCCCTTGCTTGAGACTAAATAGATTGAGGAGGCTGATTATAATTTTTATGACTGCTTGTTTGAATCATTGCTTTTTTAAAAAAAAATTTTGTTTTTCCCGATTTAAGGAAATGTTTTTTCTCTTTTTCTTAAGCTAACTATAATTTACAGCAATCTGGTAAATTATACCTTTGTAAACGGAACTGAAGCATTTATTTTTTTCTCCCTACCTGTTCCATTTGGAATTCAGAATTCTTACCAAATATTCTTATTTTCATGACAATATAGTTTTTTGCATCGGTTCAATGAGAATCTGTTCTCCATGTAACAGAAAACAACTGGAAACATTGGTGATATTACCAGGTGTCTAACTGAGCCATACTTGAGAAGAATGTGCATAAAATCAGATATGACCTGACCGTTTTTGGGAACTATGGAGGATTTTAAGGAAGCAATGAAGCCCTTTAGGAGAATTGACTTGGCACTTGGCTCAAAAGGACTTCTGGCCTAATGGTGACGACCTTTTAACGGGAAGAAGTTGAGGCAAAATTAGTACAAGTAGAATGTTTATTTGAGTCAAGCTTGCGGATTGCAACCCAGGAGTACAGATTCAAGTTGCCCTGAATATAGACTGCTTAGCAGCAATTACAAGTGGATTTTTAATGGGAGAGAAGAGGCAGTTTCTGAGTTGTTTACTAAGAATTTACATTAAAATAACATAAGCTATTGGTTGGCTATACATCATTAAGCTAAGAATGTGGGTTATAGTGTCTGTTATAGCATTATTATGTTAATTTATAGCTACCCGTGGTAATAGCAAACAGGTTCAAGAGATGAATACATAGTTCAAGAAGGGAGAAGTAGAATGTGTAGAATGTGATTTCTATCAGCAGACCGATCATAAGGGCCTCTCATTCACCGAAAGCTAAAAGGCCCTGGCAGCAGCATACCATAAGGCACACCACATCTTGTTTGACTGTGTCACCCCGGAATCAACAGTGATTTTTAAAAATCAAATGATACATGGGGTTTGACTAAGCTATCCTCAGAATGGCAAATTTCATCCTAGCAACTGAGTTCATACCATTGACTTAAACCAGCACTCTCCAGTATATAGTATGTTTAAGATTTAAAAAGTGGCTGGGTGAGGTGGCTCAAGCCTGGGATTTACTCATTTTTTTTAGGTATCTCCCTTGTATGCATGAGGCACACATGTAATCGAATATCTGCTTCTTTTTTCCATGTTAATCTGTCTTTTGTTACAGGGGTCTCTCCTGTCCACCTAAAAGGAAAGGACTGAGACACAAAATATAATATAAAGAGTTTACTTGAGCCAACCTGAGGACAGCTGCCTGGAAGACTCAGACCCAAGCAAACTTGAATAGGAGTTCCATTTGGTCTTGGCTACAAGTGGGTTTTTAAAGTCAATAAAAAGGGGATACAAAGTTGCTTGTCCAGAATTCTCATTGGTTTACAGAAAGAGCACTGACTTGTGATTGGCTGTATATTGTTAGAAGGTATAGGGTATGCGTCATAGTGTCCAGTGCACCATTCTTAGGTTAATTCATAGCTAATTATGGCACTAGCAAATAGTTTCAACAGATGAATACATAGCTCAATGGGGAGCAAACATGATTGCTGGCTCAGTTTTATGCCTCTCTCAGGCTGATAATTTCTTTCTTTCTTTTTTTCTGAGATAAAGTCTCTTTCTGTCACCCAGGCTGGAATGCAGTGGTGCAATCTTGGCTCACTTCAACCTCCACCTCCTGGGTTCAAGCAATACTCATTCCCCAGCCTCCAGAGTAGCTTGGATTACAGGCACCCACCACCACGCTCAGCTAATTTTTGGAATTTTTAGTAGAAGTAGAATTTTGCCATGTTGGCTAGGCTGGTCTTAAACTCCCTATCTCAAGTGATTCTCCCGCCAGGCCTCCCAAAGTGCTGGGATTATAGGCATGAGCCACCACACCCAGCCTGAAGTTGATAATTTAAAGGACTCACATTCATCACATAAAAGTTCTTTTCTCAGTTCCAATTAAGAATTGTGAATGATAGAAAATGATCTTTCCTCTACATAAACATCACTGTTTCACTGGTAGGTCTAAATTAAGTAATTACAGCTCTCTAATTGTATGGAATCATTATAGTAGAATGTAGGAAATTTTATATCATTAATTAATTAAGACAGTGTCTTGCTCTGTCACCCAGCCTGGACTGCAGTGGCACAATCTCAGCTCACTGCAGCCTCGATTCACATAGGCTCAAGCAATCCTCTTGCCTCAGTCTTCTGAGTAGCTGGGACTGCCAGCATGTGCCACTAAACTCAGATAATTTTATTTATTTATAGTAGAGATGAAGTCTTACTATGTTGCCCAGGCTGGTCTCCAACTCTTGAGCTCAAAGAATCCTTCTGCCTCAGCCTCCCAAAGTACTGGAATCACAGGTGTGCACCAACGTGCCTTGCCAAGGATCCTTCTTCGTGGCACTAGGCCACTGTTCAAAGCAATTTCTAGCCTGAAATATAGACAGCTAATCTCTGAGTCTTTCTTCAAGATCATGCAACCCAAAATTGCCCTTCATTCCTCTTTAAATAAAACATCATGACAATGAATTCACTGTCATGCATTGCCCTTCATTCCTCTTTAAATAAAACATCATGACTAACAAGTCTACAGTCATGCATAACTGGTTTCATCTGTTGGATGTCTTTTGTTTTGTTTTATTTTAATGTAGCCTTAGGAGACAAACAGAAAAATGCACTAATCATGTGGCTACAGCTTGCCATCACCCAGGTCTCATGGTATCTTATTAAATGTGAGGGATGCTGCAATTCTGATACAGCCATGGAAACCGAAAAATAGGCTCACAGCTTGCCATGTGCAATCTGTAAATGCTATTTATTTAATGTTTGTGAGGGGTTGGGTGCAGTGGCTCATGCCTGTAATTCCAGGATTTTGGGAGGCTGGGCAGCAGGTCATCCGAGGTCAGAGTTCAAGACCAGCCTGGCCAAGATGGAGAAACCCCAACTCTACTAAAAATACAAAACAGCTGGGCATGGGGAGTGGGGGGAAACACCTGTAATCCCAGCTTCTTAGGAGCCTGAGGCAGGAGAATCACTTGACCTGGGAGGCAGAGGTTGCAGTGAGCGAAGATCATACCACTGCACTCCAGCCTGGGTGACAGAGCAAGACTCCATCTGAAAAAAAAAAAGTATAATATAGAAATAAATATTCAATTAACCTAATTAATTTACCGCATATTTTTCCACCTTCCTGAATTATTAACCCTATTACTTTTATTATCTTGTTAAGCCTCTAAAGGAAGATTAGTATCTACAACAGCAATAGCTATTATACTATATCAGAAGACTAATTGTTAAGTATAAATAATGTTTAAATTACTAATGTGTCCTATAATACTTGTAACTTGGATTTACATTTATATGAATTACTTTATTTTATGCTTTAATACAGACACAGGCCGAGCGTGGTGGCTCACACCTGTAATCCCAGCATTTTGGGAGGCTGAGGTGGGCGGATCACTTGAGGTCAGGAGTTTGAAACCAGCCTGGCCAACATGGTGAAATCCTGTCTCCACTAAAAATACAAAAATTAGCCAGGTGTGGTGGTGGATACCTGTAGTCTCAGCTACTTGGGAGGCTGAGGTGGGAGGATCATTTGAACCCAGGAGGCAGAGGTTGCAGTGAGCCAAGATCACACCACTGCACTCCAGCCTGGGTGATGGAGTGAGACTCTGGCTCAAAAAAAGTAATAACACAGACACAGGACACAAAATCTTCCTGAGTTAATTTAGCTTACATGAGAGCAGGGCAATGGATACCCACAGAGGGGCTGTTATAGGACCAGAAGCATAGAAGTTGGGCCTGGCTCCACTGTCTGCTGTCAGAGAACTATGCATGGGAGCACCAGCACACTGGCCATCAGGGCCTCTCCCTCACCAAAAGCTAAAAGGCCCTGGCAGCAGCATGCCATAAGGCAGCTCACCACATCTTGTTTGACTGTGTCACCCAGAACCAACAGTGATTCTTTAAAATCAAGCAATACATGAGGGTTTGACTAAGCTACCCTCAGAAAGGTAAATTTCATCCTAGCAACGGAAGTCCTACCATTGACTTAAAACAGTACTCTCCAGAGTATGGTATTTTTAAGATTCAAAAAGTGAAGTTAAGTTTCAACTAAATTGTGGATAGCTCCATCCAAAGTAAAGATGAAGCTAAAATTATTTTTCCATGTTTGAAGGGGGAGGTTTCAAACACATAAAAGCTGAAAGAATGGTACAATAAAAATCTACATACCTTCCACGCAGATTAAACAATTGCTGACATATTATATTTGTGCCTTCTTTCACTCTCCAAGCTCTGTTAGGTAGATAAATGAGAGCCCAAGAGAGAGAGAAAGAGAGAGAGAGAGAGAGAAAATTTATGTTTAGATTTTGCTATGTCATTTGAAAATAAGCTGTAGACATTATTATGAATGACAGGTCATCCCTAAATATTCCCGTGTGAATCCTTCTTCCACTTGTCTTCTTCTTCTTCCTCCTCTTCTTCCTCTTCTTCCCCTTCTTCTTCTTCTTCTTCTTCTTCTTCTTCTTCTTCTTCTTCTTCTTCTTCTTCTTCTT
>PVKP010031832.1:0-26577 GCA_004027715.1 Plecturocebus donacophilus | reverse complement strand
CTCTTCCCCTCCCCCTCCTTCCCCTCCTTTTTCCCATTATTATCATTTCACTATTATCCTGAAGCACTTTCTAAGCCTGTGGGCTTTGTTACCTCACTAGATGCATGTAACCTTCCATGGATGCCTCCATTTACCCTAAAGTGAGGATGGTAATAGGGCTCACTTAAGAAAGCTCCCGTTTCAATGAGTTGATTTATGAAAAGCGCCTCTCACAGCTCCTAGCATAGGGAAAAAGGTCAATAAATGACCGTTGTTACCATCCCAACCGATGCTTGGTTCTTTCACCGTGTTCTCTGGACTCCATTCGGATGCCCCTCTTTTTTGTGATTTTCCTTTCAAAATTCTTATCATCCCATTAGTCTCCACGCAAATGCCACCTCCCCAGTAAAGCCTCCTACAGAGTCAAAAGAATCAAAAGTGGCCACACTCCTTTTCACCTCCCAGCCAAGATCTTCGTCTCTCTGAGCACCTCTTTGCTCCAACCTGACCCAGCGTTCTCTGTGGGTCTTCTCACCCCCCGCCAGCCTGCAAGTTTGTTTAGGAAATCTCCGCTACATTTTTTTTCTGTGTTATCTCAGAAACCACTTAACCTGTGTGTCACAGTTTCTACTTTTGAAAACTGGGGGGCATGTTAACTGCACCATGTTCAATAAAGTCAGCATGAGAGCTAAAAATAAAATGCGACGTGTAAGCGCGTGACACAGTCCTAGCAAAAAGGAAGCCATCCCAAGTAGAAGATGCTCAGAAAACGCTGTGGGGTGACTGTAACAGCAAAGTGACATTCTAGTCCTTCGAAGCTGACATTTTAATGCTGAGCTGCCGGCACCGGGGCCAGGAGGTCTAGCGCTGGCCACACACAGTGTTGCCCTGGTGAATGGGACCAGCAGATGCAAGGCCACAGATGGCCTTGACTGTCCCCACTCACAGTGGGCGAGTTTGCACTCACACAGATGCCACTGTCCACACAGCGCTGTGAGCTGAGGGGGCCCCTTCCAACTGCAGGCCCCACTGTTCCTGCGGGAGCTGCATCTGCGGCTGGAGTCGCGTTACCATATGTCCCTCTGTCCCAGCACGTGGCCGGTGGCTTCTCCAGGCACAGGCACCACTGTCCTCCCAGCGGCACATCTGCAAGGAAACCCAATTGCCTCTCAAAGAACTGGGCCAGCTGAACTGTAAACATATTCAAGACACATCAATAGGTAAAGAAAACCAGCCATTACAAGTCAGCCTGAAGGAAGCCTCGTTCCACCGTCAGCCACCGAGCAGCCTCTCCAGCTCTTGCTCCCGGTGTTTCAGAGAAGCACCGTCATCACACCTTCTCCTCAGGGGTGTTCATTTGTCCCAGGGTCAGCAATTGGTTTTAACTCTTCGTTTGGACATGATTTCAAACTTGCAGAAAATTTGCCAAAATAATACGAAAAATATGCATCTATTCTTTTTGTGTTTTGTTTCTGAGGTGGTGTCTTGCTGTGTTGCCCAGGCTGGAGTGCAGTAGCACAATCTTGGCTCACTGCAGCCTCTGCCTCCTGGGGGTCCAGTGATTCTCCGACCTCCGCCTCCCATGTAGCTGGGACTACAGCACGCCACCGTGCCCAGCTAATTTTTTTTTTGTATTTTTAGTAGAGACAGGGTTTCACTGTGTCGGCCAGGCTGGTCTCGAACTCCTGACCTCAAGTGATCCGCCTGCCTCAACCTCCCAAAGTGCTGGGATCACAGGTATGACCACCACGCCCGGGCAGAATACGCATTTATTCCTTACACAGATTCGTCTGCTGTTAACAATATTCCCTTTCACTTCCTCACACACAGACCCACATACAAACCACACACATGCACACACACTTATTTTCTGAGACATCTAAGAGTCAGTTGTGTGTACCACAGGCCTTTAGCCCTAAATACTTCCGCGTACATTTTCTGAGAATGGGGATATTCTCTTCCAAAACCACACTATGGTGATCAACTTTAGTAAATTCTATATTGATACTGTATTTTCATGCAGTCTGCTACTGTCCTACACAACGTTATTAATCAGGTCAGCACTTCTTACATTCTCTTCCGAATTAAAAAAGATGACAATCTCCAACTACATGGAATAGAGTCATATTTATTTTAATATCCTCAGCTTTTGGAGTACACGAAAACACACACATAACTGACGGTGCTTTTGGCAGCCCATGTAGGTTTACCCTGTATCTTTTTATATCTCTATTGTCATAAAAAATCACCCAGAGCCCTGTGCGTTATGTGTAGGCTGGTGTCACAGGTGTTTGAACCAGGGAGCTCGTAATCCCAGCACTCTGGGAGGTCGAGGTGGGTGGATCATTTGAGGTCAAGAGTTTGAGACCAGCCTGGCCAAGATGGTGAAACCCTGTCTCTACTAAAAATACAAAAATTATCCAGGCGTGGTGGTAGGGGCCTGTAGTCCCAGCTACTCGGGAGGCTGAGGCAGGAGAATCTTTGAACCTGGGACTTGGAGGTTGCAGGGAGTGGAGATCATGCCACTGCACTCCAGCCTGGCAACAGAGTGACTCTGTCTCAAAGGAAAAAAGAAAAGCGAAGACAGTCTTTGATTGAAGTTTGCTCACATGGCAGTTAAGAGCACAAACTTAGAAGCAAGATGAACCTGGACTGTATCGCAGGTAAATCATCTACTTGTAGTCAGAGCTGGGCAGGTTACTATGTTTGAGCCTCAGTTTCTCCAGCAGAGAAGTGGGAGTCACAGTAAAAGCCATCCTGTAGGACTGCTGCAGTGATGAAATGAGCAGTGCGTGTCGACTATTATGAATGGTGGGGGAGACAGGCACAGAAACACATCATCGTGATACACTCATTGACTTGCTACAGTGACAGTCTAGAGTGCCTGGTCGAGGGATCCCAGGAGACAGATGGAACCCCCGAGTCTTGCAAGTGGAGTAAGAGATGACCTCAGAGGAGGCATTGGAACCGAGATCTGAAAGGTGACTTACAAGCTTGCTGGCAGGAGTCTGGAAGCTGAAGGGAAGGAAGGGGAGGGGAGGGGAGGTATTTCATATTCCAGGGAGAGGAAATTGCATGTGCAAAGCACGGATGACTGAGAGACTACAAATTAGTTCATTGTGACTGGACCCAGAGCTAGAGGTTCAGTTCAGTCAGAGATGAGGCTGGAAAAACACTACAGCCACGTCAGCGCAAGCGATTTCGAGGTAAAATGCCTGCGAACAACCAACCTCACCATCTTTCAGTCACGCGCTAGCGGGCACCAGCTGCCAGGTAAGGCACAAACACAGCAAGCTAGGCCGCCGCGTGCAGGTCTGCTCACCTCTCGTTTAATAGCTCAAAATAGCCACTTACACACACACACACACACACACACACGATTGTCAAATTTGTAATGCTCATTACAGATTATTTTGAAAATATGAAACAAGTCTCTCTTCCCCCTTTCAGTTAAGGAACACTCACTTCGTGATAGCTTTGTCATCTATCTGGCATGTCAGTTAATTAAAGGGCTGCATATTAAGTCACTGAACTCCCGGCAGCCTCCCCCTTTGACTTTCACTCCTAGGTCGCCAGGAGAAACCACTGGCCTCTGTTGTCCCAGCGCCACTTCTCAGGGGTTGCTTTTTTCATTTCCGGGGAGAGAGCCCCATCCTGGCATGCAACAGTGCTGGTTTTTCCAAAGGCAGCCCATTTTACAAAGCAACAGATTTTGCTGAATGTAAAAACCTGAGCTTTGAAATAAGGCTCATTAGCCTTGGTGTTTAACCGGAAGCTTGAAGCGGAATCACCTGGGGAGCTTTTCCAGCTCACCCAGCCGGGATCCCTCCCCTCAGTAACGCTGGTGGGGGCACTGGGCGTGTGTCCTGGGCCACAGCTCCCTAGGCGACACTGCTGTGCACCCTGATTAAGGACCTCTCCATCAGGGGGTGTTTGTGTATTTGCTTCGCTGTCAGCCAGAGGGGACCCAAGAGGGAAGTAGGACAGTCAAAGTCTCCAAGCTAGAGTCTATCATTAGAGCGCCACTCACCCCATTGTTCTTTTAAATAGACCCGTCCCCTGGTGCTTTGAAAATACAGTTTCCTTTCAGAAAGTAAGTGCTCGCTCCTTGTCTTCCAGCAGCAGACTTGCTAAGGGAGCTGAAGCACAGCTTTGTAATCAGGCCTCACCTTGGCTCTGCCAGCAATTAGTGAAAGCAGAACGAAGCAGAAATTTGATTCATCCAGCCTGCTTGTCCTGTTGACTTTGCCTTTCTTTAAAAAAGGGGGGGACGGTTGTTTTTCTGATTTTTAAAAAATTGCCTTATGTAAATGCTGATTAACAGGCTGTGTTTCACCTTTCTCTCTCTCTCTCCTCTCTCTCTCTCTCTCTCTCTGTCTCTCTCTCTCTCTCCTCTGATGGAGTCTTGGTCTTGCTCTGTCGCCAGGTTGGAGTGTAGTGGCTGATCTCAACTCCCTGCAATCTCCGCCTCCCGGGTTCAAGCAAATCTCCTGCCGCCTCAGCCTCCGGAGTGGCTGGGACTACAGGCGCGTGCCACCATGCCCAGATAATTTGTTTGTATTTTTTAGTAGAGAGGGGGTTTCACCATGTTGGCCAGGATGGTCTCGATCTCCTGACTTTGTGATCCGCCCGCCTGGGGCCTCCCAAGGTGCGGGGATGACAGACATGCGCCACCGCCCGCCGTGTTCCACTTTTCTGAGGGATTTTAGCAGAAGCCTGTAGGTTCCCCTAAGCACTGAAAATCGGGTTCCGTTTTATAACCACGGGTTTGACATGAAATTCTTTGAGAACGTAGCTAATGCATCAGGAGAGCCGCAGCTGCTACAGACAGGGCCTGGATGTCCAAAACTCTCCACGTCGGTCCTAGCACAGCTCCAGCCCCCTCTTGGCACAAGCGGAGTGGGGGAGAGGGTACTGAGTAATGAGCAATAGCATTTCCCTGGGGAGCTCTGCCCAGAGGGGCCGCAGCGCCGTCAGAGCTGCAGGAATGCAGAGCCCCTCGCTCCGGGCCTTGAACTCAGCCAGGCCTTGCTGTTCCCCCGGCACGTTTCCCTGCCCTTCTCTGGATGTGTGTGAACAACGAACATAAAAATCAAAACAGTCTTGAGAAACACCTGATTGAATTCTTACATATTCGAAGAACAGCATTTCCCCCTTTATGGTTTTTTTTTTTTTTTTGAGACAGAGTTTTTATGATGTTTTGTTTTATTTGTGGTTTGTGGAACAGCAAACTGTTCAATCCAGCTTTAAAACACACACACACACACACACGCACACACACACGTTGGAAGTACCCAGGAGTCTCTGCCAAGGGTAGGAAACACAGCTGAGCTTTGCAAGGAGCTGGAGCCGCGGGCTGGAGGGAAGGAGCCGTGCTCTTTGTCTGCCGGGGCTGCCTGGTTTCCGGCGTTCTTTGCCTTTCTGCTCTATTCTCTCAGAACACCTTCTCTGCGTATCTCCTTGTAGATCCTCAGCCCAAGCGCCCGATAGAACTTTCGGTCTCTGAGTCACAATGTCTGAGTTGATTGCAGTGACCGTCTGATCTGGAGCCAAGGAGAGGGCAGGGTGGGTACCCCGACCCAAGGCGTGCTCGGTGTGGCTGCGTTGCGGGGCGGGGACTGCTGTCTCTAGCACATTTTCCACTGCACCATTTCATCTCTGACTTTCATAAATATGTATGCGTTCCTGTTTCCTTTGCCCCCACAGTTCACGCGGTAAGCATTGCTGGTGACACATTGCTGATGTTGCCCCGTAGCATCCTTATTCAGCATCAGAACCCTGCCCTTCCTGTTGGAAATATCCTCTCCCCACACTGTCCGGTGGTTCAGGTGAGTCTGCCTGCCATCTTCACCCCCCCATCTTCCTGGCAGGTGAGCCACGGTGATTTGTTTAGAGGCTGAGCATGTAACCCAACCAGGCCCAATGACGGCTTCGCTGGGACTTTTGCTGAACCTCCCAGGAAAGCAATGTTCTCTTTCTGCTGAAGTTGCCGAATTCAAGCTTGGAGCTGCTCGTGGCCATCTTGGCTTGCCCCAAAATGAAGGCAACACAGGAACAAAAGCTGAGTCAAGAAATAGGGGCCGGGCATGGTGGCTCACGTCTGTCATCCCAGCACTTTGGGAGGCTGAGGTGGGCGGATCACCTGAGGTCAGGAGTTCAAGACCAGCCTGGCCAACATGGTGAAACCCCATCTCAACTGAAAATACAAATATTAGCTGGGTTTGGTGGTGCACACCTGTAATCCCACCTAGTCAGGGGAGGCTGAGGCAGGAGAATCGCTTGAACCCGGGAGGCAGAGGTTGCAGTGAGCCGAGATCATGCCACTGCACTCCAGCCTAGGTGACAAAGCAAGACTCCGTCTCAAACAAAAACAGAAAAAGAAAGAGGAATAAATTATGGACACCATGGTGTTTGAGTCACTAAATATGAGCGTGTCTAAAGCAAGTGAACAGAACAGAAAGAATCTCTTTTTTGCTTAAGGCAATTTTGTCCCTTGCACTCGAAAGAATCCCACCTGAAGCAGCTGTGGAAAGAAGTTGCCTACGTTTGTCTTCATCAGTTTCAGCCTCATCAGCCAACATCCAAAGAGTGGAAGAGCTGGACAAGCCAGTAGCCCCCAAGGAGCTCAAGGCCTCCTGGTACAGAGGCGCTCCAAGCCTCAGAGGTGGAGAGGTTTGCGTAAGGCAGCCCAGCCCCTAACATTTTCACTCAGAACAGGATCACAAGTGGGAGACCCACCTACTCCATGTCTAAATATTTAAACGTTACCAATCATTACCAAAACTAACAAACTTTTTTTTTTTTTTTTGAGATTAAGTCTTGCTCTATCACCCAGGCTGGAGTGCAGTGGCATGATCTTGGCTGAATGCACACCTCCCGAGTTCAATTATTCTTCTGCCTCCGCCTCCTGGGTTCAAGCAATTCTCCCAAGTAGCTGGAATTACAGGCGTCTGTCACCACACCCAGCTCATTTTTTGTATTTTTTTTTTTTTTTTTTTTAAGTAGAAACAGTGTTTCAACATTTTGGCCATGCTGGTCTCGAACTCCTGACCTCAGGTGATCTGTCCACATTGGCCTTCCAAGGTGCTGGGATTACAGACGTGAGCCACCATGCCTGGCTGAAACTAACAAACTTTTAAAGATAATATATCCTTCTACCTTGATATAGATGCACACCTTCACTTACGACGTAGAACACCAGGTCCAAGTTCAGAGTTCTCAGGCTCCTTGGAATTCCGTCCTGGAACGCGTTGGTATGGGGAGAGCCAGCTGCCAGCACATGGTACCACCTCCTTTCCCATCCCACTCCCTCCAGTTCCATCCTGCACTGAGAAAGCCCTCACGTGCACGTGGGCGTAAATCTCAGCCCGCAAGTCCAAGTTCTGCTGGCCTCTCCCCACAAAAGAGCTGCGCCTTCTTTAGCCTAAGGCTTCAGTATAGTCTGCCCTCAGGAGGATGGACCCAGCAAAGAACCTGGGCAGGTCCTGGAAATAGGCACAGAGTCTTTGGGCAGGGAATCCTGGGTGCCCAGAGAGTGTTCTAAAATAGTGAGGCCCAGACCTTGAGGGATACATTCCTTAGCCCTGCATTTCCCCCGAAGAAAGGACCCACACTTGCGCGAGAGCAAACCCTTGGAAGTATGAGGGCAGGACAGGGCCCCTTAACAGGCTTAAGGGCAATTCTAGGCTGAGGTCTGTTAAAGCAAACTCAGTGTGGCCTGAAAAGGACTCCGTACTTCTCTATTTGTGTCCTTGTGGATGAACTGTCTGTCACCTAGCTTAAAAGGCAGACAAGATTGAAAACGTAACTAAGTAGCGTGCATTTGTAACAGCAGCTGAGTCCGGCCCATCCCAGCGGCCACTCTGCAACCACTCATACATGCAGAGCGTTCAGACCGTGTCCAAACAAGGCACAGGCCAAGCTGGGACCAACCCCGCCGGTTCGCACTCCACTTCCAATTTCTGTATATCATTTCCCTGTTTTCGTCTATAAATCTTCCACCACAGGGCTGCACTGGAGTCTCTGTGAATCTGCTGTGATTCTGGGGGCTGCCTGATTCACAAATCATTCACTGCTCAATTAAACTCCTTTAAATTTAATCCGGCTGAAGTTTTATCAGGTCACATACAAGTGGTGAGAAGTTAGTTTGCAGGCCCCAAGCCATGTGCTGGCTCCTACCCCATTATTGCTATTTTTGTTTGACTACAGTTTCCATTTTCTACATTTATATCGAACATTTAGGTTCTGGCTCACTGTTTGATTATGCAGGGGGCTACTGGGTTGCAAGAAACTTACTCTGTCAGGGAAAGGTGTTTGCACAGTACTTCTGATTGCATCTCTTATGGCAAGGTGAGATTCTGTGGTCCCATTGGCTGAAGACATGTTTGCATTACCAATTCCTTTTAACAGAAATGGCCCCGAGTAGGCACAAGGTGCACACCACACAGTGTAAGACAGTCCTAAGGGTCAAGTAACTTGTGGAATTGCAACTCATTTACTTCCTAATTTCTCAAAGCACTCTGAATGATGAACATATGTCAACAGAAGTCTCTTTTACTGGCTCTGCTGGGAAAAGATTGACATTTGCAGCTGTTTTCAAGATATTCATGCTTCAGGATTATTACAGATATATTACGGGGGGGGGGGAATAAGAGTTTAGAATAAAGATAGACCTGTGGGATTCCACAAATAAAACTTGGAAGCTCATAAACAGTTTGGATGGTCTGAGTTGGAAGGTGTGAAAGGTGTGACTTCTGTTTTTGCCGTTGGGCAAATGCTCTGAGTCTCATCAACGTAGAATGTTCTGGGCGGCAGTGGCCCTTGGAGATGGCCAAGTGTATCTTCCCTGTTGTATCTGTGGCAAGCCTGAGGCCAAGGTCATCCAGCCAGCCCCCTACAGATCGGGCCTAGCAGGTCTCAGGATCTCAACTATCTGTCCCACACCAATAAACCTTCCTTCCTAAAAAACATCCAGTGGACAGTGCTCAGGAGGAGTAAATAAATAGGAGACTACACAGCTTAGATAGGTCGAGGGCGGCTGCTAAGTCCCCAGCTCTGCTGCGTCCTGTGTTCTGATCCTGCAGCTATGCTCCCTGGTGGACACATCCCAGGAGAGGGACCCCATGGTTCTTCCTCACTCGGCGACATCTCTTTTTAACAGAACCTTAATGCCCGATTTAACTCGAGAAGTTGCAAAGGAACAAATTAACACCAAAGATGATCTACGCAGAGATAGCCCTAAGGAGATCAGCGCCGGCCCCGCTTCCGCAGGGTTTGAGGGAGCAGGCGGCATTCGCGCTGGACCAGCCTCAGAGTCAAGGCCGGCTTCAGCCATCTTCAGTGTTTGAGGATTCTAGTACAGTTTGTCTGTTTGTTTGAGAAGGAGTTTGGCTCTTTTTGCCCAGGCTGGAGTGCAATGGCGCAATCTCGGCTCATTGCAAACCCCGCCTCCCGGGTTCAAACGATTCCCCTGCCTGAGCCTCCCGTGTAGCTGGGATCACAGGCGCCCGCCACCACGCCTGGCAAATTTTGTATTTTTAGTGGAGATGGGGTTTCACCATGTTGGCCAGGCTGGTCTCGAACTCCTGACCTCAGGTGATCCACCCGCCTCGGCCTCCCAAAGTGCTGGGATTACAGGCACGAGTCACCACGCCCAGCCCTAGTTTAGTTTTTGACACAAGGAAGAAATGCCAACCCGGAATTATAAAAGCTATTATATGCAGGATATTAAGTATTTACTTGAACCAGCTATAATACAATACAATTTTCCTGGTTCCCAGATAAGTGTATGATGTATTTTTAAACTATTCAGACTGCATCAGCGTCAATACAGCCCAGTCATACCACACAAGCATAGAAGTGCTAGTTAACTTTTTTCCCGATCTTACGGGTGACTCTGTGACGGTATTCATTATCGCATCTGGAGATAATGCCAAGCCTAACCTCGGGGCTGTTTCTGAACGGCAGGCCAATTCATACAGCCCTCCATCCCCACCTTGGGCTTCTGCCCCAGTCCTAGACTCATACTGATTCCAGATTTGGGGGGTGGGTGCTGCGACCTCTGACCTGTGGTATTAGCTTCTGGAGCCCCAGGTGGTCCCCTCAGACCAGGGCTGCTGTTCCGCCCCCCGGTTTTCAGCACCTCTGTGTACAGGTACCCAGAAGTCACCTTAAAGAAAATCTTGGCCGGGCACAGAGGCTCACGCCTGCAATCCCAGCACTTTGGAGGCCAAGGTGGGCGGATCACCTGAGGTCGGGAGTTCAAGACCATCTTTTCTGCCCCACCCTACAGAATTCAGCAAGAGCCGGGGTCATTTACCAACTCTGTGCTCACACTCTTCCCACGTTCTTACCAAATCCCTGCACCACACCCTTTCCTTCCAACCCCGGTTCTTTCCTAAACTGCTACAGAGTTGCAGACACTGGCTCAGTCACGGGCTGAACCCCACAGCAAGCAGCGCCCTCAGCCCAAGGACGGGAAAATGGACTTGCAAACAGATCATTGCCTGAAGTTAGTTAAGGAGGGAACTTGTGTTGGTTTTTTTCTTAACTTTACTCCTTATCTCCCCGTTAGACTCAAAGCTCCATGAGGATAAATGGCAGCTTCTGTCATTTTGGTCTCTTCTGTCTCCCCACCACCTGGCTGGCACTTAATAGGTCCTCAGTAAATATTTATTTGTTGAATAGACTAATACTTTGCAGACTTTTATATCCTGTTATTTCTTTTTTTTTTTCTTTGAGACAGAGTCTTGCTCTGTCGCCAGGCTAGAGTGAGGTGGTGCAGTCTCAGCTCACCGCAACCTCTGCTTCCGGGGTTCAAGTGAGTCTCCTGCCTCAGCCTCCCAAGTACCTGGGACTACAGGTGCACACTACCATGCCTGGCTAATTTTTGTTCTTTTTGTTTTTTTTTGCTTTTTTTGTTTTTTGAGACAGTCTCAGTCTGTCAGCAGGCGCCAGGCTGGAGAGCATTGGCGCGACCTCGGCTCACTGCAACCTCTACCTCCCGGGTTCAAGCAATTCTCCTGCCTCAGCCTCCCGAGTAGCTAGAACTACAGGTGTGCACCACGACACCCAGCTAATTTTTTGTATTTTTTTTTTTTTAGTAGAGGCTGGGTTTCACCGTGTTGGCCTGGATGGTCTCGATCTCTCGACCTCGTGATCCGCCCGCCTTGGCTTCCCAAAGTGCTGGGATTACAGGCGTGAGCCACCGCGCCTGGCCTGATTTTTGTATTTTAAGTAGAGCCAGGGTTTCACCAGGTTGGCCAGGATGGTCTCGATCTCTTGACCTCATGATCCCCCCGCCTCGGAGTCCTAAAGTTCTGGGATTACAGGCGCGAGCCACCGTGCCCAGTATCCTGTTATTTCATTTGACATTAGAACTTAACATGTCATTAAGTATTTTCCCACAGAATTATATGACCTTGCATGCATTAACTTTAATGACCTCACGATGGCATTTAATTGTATTTCCTCAATCAGTATTTTCCAAGTTTGTCTGAAGGAAGAATAGCCTAAGATGCCTTTTAAAAATCTAGATTCCTGGGCACCATCCCAGATGTACAGAATCAGAATTTCCCGGGAGAGGGACTTGCATACATGGTAAGTGCTTTGGGTGATTCCTGTTATCAGGAAAATCTGAGGCATTTAAAAATCTAGTGAAATATCAAGGCTTACTTAATCGACTTCTGTATAGACGATTTCTAAAAAGTTTGCGTTTTAGCTTATGGAATGATTTCTTTAGTATTTATGCCACAAGTATAATTAATTACTGGCTCAAATGCAGCAAATTGCTTTCCAACAGGACTACACCCGCTTGCTGGCTGTGGGAGAGCACCTGTGTCACTGGCTTCAACAGCGACAGCATTCACAACTGCTCAGCTTTGTTCCTCTTACATCACGATGTATCTCCTCGCTTTCTTTCGCACTGACGTTAAGTCCTGCTGAGACCGGACATTTTTCTGTGCTTGTATACGCAATGTATCTTCTTTTCTGAGAACATTCTGATCCTGCTTCTTGCCCGTTTAATTCTTGGAGCCTGCACCTGGTCCTTTTCTAATTTGATGAACATTTTATATACAAGATAGCAATACTTTGTTTTTCATATTTGCTGCAAACATTTCCCTGATGTTGGCCTCTTCATTTGTATCCTTTTTTGAACATCCAGAACCTACACGCACAGACACAGACACATCAGCATGCAGAAACACACAGACGTATCTTTTCTTCTTTCCTTTATCGCTCCTGACGCTTCCTTTGTTCCTGTATCCCTCTGTGGACAGTCTCTAAGTGTCATGCTAGATGTCACGGTTGGAATTACGAGCACAGGAGTAGAAGTGTGAACACTCGGTGGCATTAAAAGCTAGAGACTGGAAGATCTCATAGGAGGAAAACACTAAAAGAGAAGGAGTGAAAAAAACTCTGAGACCCAAGAGGACTTCAACATATAGGGATTGGGGCCCAGGGCCGGGGGAGCTGGCCAAGAAAGGCTGGCCGGAGGGGTAGGAGAACAGACAGCAGCCTAGGGTGCCATGAAAGTCAAGAGGAGACAGTGTGAGGAAGACGAATGTTCCAGAAAGAGTGTGTCTAGGGATAGATGGGCCTTCACTGTGTCTTCTATTTGCTCCGCAGGGTGCAGTATTTACCTGTTCGAGCCGTCTGTAATTTTTCTGGAGAGACCCGGATTCTACTAAAAAATTAAAAGTAAAAAAATTTAGCCAGACGTGATGGCGCACGTCTGTAGTCCCAGCTACTCGAGAGGCTGAGGTGAGAAGATGGCTTGAGTCCGGGAGGTCGAGGCTGCAGGGGGCTATGATCTGTGCCACTGCACTTCAGCCTGGGCCACGGAGCAAGACCCTGTCTCAAAAAAAAAAGAAAATGTTTGTTTCCCTGATCGCAAGAGGATGTGGTTTCCTGAACAGACCCAGCTGTCTCTGCCTAGCTCCCCCATTCTGATCAGATGCTTGATCTTACTTGAGTGCTTAAAGTTGTAAGGCCGGTTGCCTTGCTGGGAGCTCGGACGCACCCCCCTCCTCCTTTTTCCCTTTTACAAGCCCCGAGCAAGCTCAGACATGCTCGGGCATGTTCCCTCTCCCTTGCTCGCACAGCCTGGTCTTCCCTTAAAGAGCCCAGTATGCAAACAAGGTGCTGCAACCGTAGCTTCTTAATAACCAATAGCAGCTGAGTCTTAACAACCAATAGCAGCTGAGTCTTAACCAATAGCAGCCGAGTCTTAACGACCAATAGCAGCCGAGTCTTAACAACCAATAGCAGGCAAGTAATTCCAACCAATAACAAGCCAAGTCCTAGGTCAAGGCTTGTAACTTACCCAATAGCAGTCTTGCTCTCCCACAACCAATCCAGCTGTTTCACTCCCTATAAAACCCCCTGTCTAAGAGGAGTCAGTGCGACTTCTCTGGCCCTGCCTGTCAGGACTGCAGAGCCTTACCTGGGAGCCTGAATAAATTCCCTTGCATTGGATTATTTTGGTGCTGGCCTCAGTTTCTTTGTTTTATCCTTGGAAACAAACCTTACATTACCCTGTTGCCCAGGCTGGAGTGCAGTGGTGCAGTCTCAGCTCTGCAGTCTCAACCCCGGTGGCTTCAAGCGATCCTCCCACCTCGGTCCCTGTAGCTGGGACTGCAGGCGCATGCCACCACACCCAGCTAATTTTTGTATTTGTGGTAGAAATGGGGTTTCACCATGTTACCTGGGCTGGTCTCAAACTCCTGGGCTCAAGAGGTCTCATCAGTGTGAGCGATCTTAGATCCTCATGAGGAACGCACAGCCTAGATCCCTTAGATGTGCAGCTCGCAGTAGGCCTTGCGCTCCTATGAGACTTGAATGCCACCACTGATCTGACGGGAGGTGCAGCTTAGGTGGTGGTGTTACAGGATCCTTGAGGTCTTATTTTTCTGGCCAGAAACCTCTGTAGCCAGTGATGTTTTTGCCCAAGTTTCGCTCGGGCCTGCTGGGCTTGGCAAGCTGTACTCAGCTGACACGGCTTAGTCAGACACACCGGCCGCTGGCATGGGGCAGGCAGCTATGGGTGCCAGCACTGCTCTCTGCAAGGCTGTGGCTGGACCAGGTGTGCTGCAAGCCACTTCCCTGGCTGGCACCGGGCAGTGTAGTGGTACCCAGACGTGTGGAGACACCAGGCACCAGAGGGCCCCAAAGAGGGAGTCCCAGCTGTGGCTCAGGGAGCTCCCAGGTCTGGGTTCCCTGAAGGACTGCAGCTCTTCTCTCCTCTTTGCCCACAACGAGGTGAGCAAGGAGCGTGATTCAGCCCTGTTTGTGTTACAGCAGCTCGTTCGGCCTTGCCGTTCGGTGGGTCCTGAGTTCTTGTCCTGCAACGTGGAAGAAGGAGGTCCGTGGACAGATGGAGGGTGAGCAAGACAAAGAGGAGCTTTACTGAGCAATAGAGCGGCTCAAAGAAGACGCGCCGTGGGCCCTCCGCTCTGTAGCTAGGGTATCCTAACGCGTGTTCAGGTCTTAGCAGAGAGGGGAGCTCCTGTCTGCAGCTGGCCATCCCAGCGTCTCTCCTCTTCCTCTGCTCTGGCTGAGCCCAGGGCTTCTATGGGCCTCAGAGGAGAGGAAGTGTGTGCTGATTGGCCCATGGGCGGCCATGGATGAGCCCAAAAAAGGCACCACCAGGCCCCACTCGGGTCTGCCGGACTGACAGCCAAGCCCTCAGCCTTGAGACCATCCCTGGCCTGAAGGTGGGGGCCTCACCAGAACCCGCCTCCTGCCCAGGAGCTCCTCTGCAGCTGTCTGTGCCTGGGAGTGCAGGGCTCCTGCCTGCTAGAGGCCATTGGGGCAGCTGATGTAGCACCCAAGGAGCTCCATCCACAGCTCAGAAATGGTGGGGCTCCCACTTGCCACTGGTTCTCGCTGGCTTCATGGAGCATGCAGCTGCAGCTGCACGTTCCTGCTACGGCAGTGTGATGGCAGCAGGCACTCCAGAGGGCTCGCCGCTGCCGTCAGTAATGCCTGCTCACCGGCCGCTCACCTCCTGTCCCTCACGGGCCACGTGCCTGTTCTGGTCCATGGCGCAGGGGATGGGGATCCCTGCTTTCAGGAACGTCTCTGATTATGACATAGGGTCCAGGAGACACAGACTGAGGCGAGGGAGAAGGTCTGACAGGCATTTGATTCAGGTGCCCTTAGGCTTTTTGAGTAAATATGTTCTGCTTTCCTAAATGAGAGACTCCTCCCGGGACAGCTGCGCTCTTGGTGAAAAGAACGGACTCTATCACCACGCCAGCTGCCTGTCATACTGTGACACTCTTCATCTGGGCCCTGAGCTCAGACTTCGCAAGGCCAGCAGATTTTGTTCAGTTTGGGGGTTTAATCACCCAACAAAGTATATACCTAGGGACACCAAAAAATTCTCATAAAATAGTCGGATACTATTTTAGAAAAACGTAGTTACCATGGAGGAAATTAGAACTCTGTTGAACTTGCTTTCACTCAGTTTTGAGTTCAGCAATGTTTAATATTTTGGATTATATAGTGAGGTGGCTGGGGAAGGTACACCATCATGTTTTCAGTATTCGGGACCTCTAAATACACTTTTCCTGCCTTGGTTAGAACTCCTGTTTCTGAAGAGGCCTTGTTCCGCTCCTGTGCCGCGGTATAGAAGTAAGAATTTGAGATCAGGCGCTGTAATCCCAGTGCTCTGGGAGGCCAAGGCAGGAGGTTCACGTGAACCCAGAATTTGAGACTGCAGTGAGCTGTGATCATGCCACGGACTCCAGCCTGAGCAACGGAGTTCGAGACCCTGTCTCAAAAAAAAAAAAAAAAAAAGAATTTGAATTTAAGGCTTCAACTAATATCCTACCTTTGCTCAGGGGATCGATAATATGTACTTTGTAGGATTTAAAGCAATCTAGGTAAGTAAAGCTTAACAATTGACATGCAGAAGCTACTCAAACAATGAAAGCTGAGTTCAATTATCTCTAAATAACTAGGCCTATTGTCTTCTACCATTTCAGGGGTCAGCAAAATCTTTCTGTAAAAATGCAGAGAGTAAAATTTCTCAGCTTTGCAGGCCATACGATCTCTCTGTTACAACTCTTCAACTCTGCTGGTGTAGTGCAGAAGCTGCCGTAGACAACACATATGTACAACTGAATGTGGCTGTGTTCCAATAAAACTTTATTTTTAGATATGGAGACTCGAATTTCATGCAAGTTTCACATTCCCCCCCACTCCCGACACACACACAACCATTTAACAATGTAAAAACCATTATTGAGATCACGGGCCATATGAAAACAAGCAGTGGAATGGATTTGGCTTGAAGGCTGCTGTTTGCCACCCCTCTGTTCCATGCTAAAATCAGCTCCTTTTTACCCAAGACAATTATCAACTTTTTTCCACTCTTAGACGGAATCTCATTCTGTTGCCCAGGCTGGAGTGCAGCGCTGCTATCTTGGCCCACTGCAGTCTGGACCTCCTGGGCTCAAGTGATCCTCCCACCTCAGTCTCCTGAGCGGCTGCGACTATAGGCATGCACTAACACACCCGGCTAATTTTTTTGTAGAGTTTTGCCATGTTGCCCAGGCTGGTCTTGAACTCTTGAATTCAAGCAATCCTCCCACCTCAGCCTTCCAAAATGCTGGGATTACCAATGTGAGCTACTGCCCCTGGCCTTTTTCACTTTGATAAAATACAAATATCAGGGTCTTTTCATTTTTAGAACCACAGGGACAGTCGAGTGCCCAGAAATGCAACTGTTAATTTATTTGTGTTACCACTATCCCACATCTATGGACTATCATTGTGATTGAGTTCCTCTGGCCCCGTGGGACACTAGAAGCAGTTTGTGGAGAGAAAGGGAGCACTGTCTTTTGATTTCCCAGTGAACGTGCCCAAATGCAAGCACGGGGTTTCGAGGTCCGACGTCCCTGCTTGCCAACTGCGTGGTGCGAGACCAGCTGCTCTGTGTCCCCGTCCGCCACGCTGAGGCTCCCACCTCAGCCGCTTGTTGTGGGGACTCAGTGAGATACGGCCGGTACCATACCCAGCCCACGTCAGATGCTCCGCAAACGCAGCAGAGACCATCCTGAGCATCCCGAGCAAACACGACACGCGTGGTTTCTGGGTGTGCTGGCCCCTGGAGAAGGGATCAGGGCTGGGAGGACTCAAGGATATCTTCAGTCCATGCAGAGCGGGAGTGCAGTTATTTAAAGTGCCTTTCTGGCTTCCGTGTGGCAGGCAGCAGGTTCTTACCTCCAACTCCTAAGCAGAGTTGCACAAAAAACTTCAGTCTAACCAGCCAGCTCTACCCATGAGTCCCTGAAAAGTCCCTGCCTCTCCCTAGCCACAGAAAAAGGCAATTTGGGGAGGAAAATCTTTCAGCCACCTGCAAGAGTTCAACCCTCTTCCAGGCAGTGTTCTCACGTCTGCGACTGACTTCCGCGTGTCACCGAGGGCATGCAGACGTTTGCACAGTGGCAGCGTTCATTTGCCATCATACCCACACAGACATTATCCCACGGTCACACGCATCAGTGCTGATGGTAGCATACTACTTCTCTGAATAGCTGTACCGGCATCGTCTTGACATTGCCCTACTGTTGAACATTAGGTTGGTTTTTTAGTGTCAGATGTAACAGTGATCCTATCTTTATGTCCGGAGCCTTTTTCTTGTGCTGGACTCTTTCTTTCCTTTGGATAGACTCTAAGAGTACTATAGTCAGAACAGGCAGGAGGTGTCCCTCTGGCCCTCCTTGGGCTGCGTCCCTCCCACCTGGTGAGGAGTCCGCAAGCCAAAGGAACATGCCCACTGAAAACCCACATCCTCCCTTTTAGACCATTCTCCAGGTGCCCGAGTTCCCCAGCGGTCCCTGCCCAGTGGCCCTGTGCTCGTCTCCAGGGCCTGCACAGCCCTCCCCGAGTCTCTCCCGCTGAGGTCCAGTCACAGCGCCATAGGCACACTCAGATCTGAGGATGGCCAGCAGGCAGTGGGGTGGTGGGCAGAGCAGTGTGCACACACTAACGTGAGGCCCCCTCAGTGCGGGACAGACTTAGGAACTGGAAAGACAGTGGGTCTGGGGCTGGCAGCTGGCTCTCCCCATGCTGACACGTTCCAACTCAGGACGCAGAAGCATCTGAGAATTTTTAACTAGAGCCCTTCCAGGTGGTGATGGCAGTATATTTGCCAAGGCAGGAGGCTAGAACATATTTTCATTTAACAGTTTGTAACCTGATTTCTAACTTTAAACTACTTACACATATGGTATATGAGTCTCCACTTATAGGCTTGCCTAGAACCCTGAAAATCATTAAGAGGAGGTCTGGGTGAAAGGTTGTGAGCATTTCTGCAGTCTCTTGCTATGTCTATATTGCTACGTTGCTTTTCTGAATAGCTATACTGGTTTACCATCTATGAATATACCAGTTTCAGCAAACTTTCTCAGGCACTGGGGATTTCAGTTGTTGCCGATTCAGCCGGTGTGAAATCGTTTGTCCACACTGTTTAACTCTGCATTTCTTTGATCACCTGCAAGAATAATGGAAGCTACTTTTACTGAGCTCTTACTATGTGCCAGGCACTATGATAAAGCACTTTGCCAGTCTTTTCTCATGTACTCGTCCCAGGAACCCCTTGAAGGGGCTCCTATAATTAGGATTCCTATTTTAGAGATTGGAACACAGAGCTTGGAGGGATAAAGAAATTTGCCCAACATTGCAGTTAACAATTGGGGCAGCCGGGATGAGAAACCAGGTACGTCTGACTCCAAAATCTGTGGTTTTTAGTTACGTTACATATGTCTTGCATCTATCTGTATCCTAAATGTACTTCCTTTTTGGTGATTGACTTTTTTTAAGTTATTTTAAACTTTTAATTTTGGAATAATTTTAGATTTACAGAAGAGTTACAAAGATGGCATATACCATTCTTATGTACTTTTATCCAGCATTGCCTACTATTCACATCTTACACAATGATGGTACCTTTGTCAAAACTAAGAAATTACTATTGGTATAATATGCTCGGATTGGTGGCACATGCCTGTAATATCAGCACTTTGGGAAGCCAAGGTGGGTGCATCACTTGAGCTCAGGAGTTCGAGACCAGCCTGGGAAACAAGGCAAATCTCGTCTCTACCAAAAAAAAAAATAAATAAATAACGCATGGTGGTGTGCGTCTGTAGTCCCAGCCACTGGGAGGCTGAGGTGAGAGGATCACTTGAACCTGTGTGGTTGAGGGTGCCGAAATTGTACCAATGCACTCCAGCCTGGGCACCAAAGTAAGACCCTGTTTCAAAATAAAGTAAAATAAAATAAAAAGGTATAATACTGTTGGAAACAGATGCTCAGAGCTGCAAAGAAAAATTAGCACTGAGACAAAGGATCTTTCAGCAACACAATTTTTACTTCCTGGACTGCAGGAAGGGGACCCTCACTAGCCACGTTGCCTCCAGAGTACAATGAACAAAGGAAAACAGACATATTTATCCCTTATGCATTGGGGTTGTTCTTACTGCTGTGTCCGATCTCCGTTGGCTGGAGCCAGAGCTCACAGTCTAAACTAAAACCTGATTGGCTAAGGACTTAAAACTTTTCTAAATAGGTAGAAACAGTGGCGAGCTGGGACATGCCTGTGAACACGTCCAGCACAGATATCTTGGTTAAAGTACAAGGACACAGAATGTACTACGTGCCTGTAAGCAAAGCGTGTCTAACAGCTACATAGGATAGGGTGTAACAAACAGTTCTCAGCACACTTATGATTTATTCTTCAACAAGGAAGAAAACTTTAAAGAGGAAATTTTTTATTTCCGCACAAATACTATTATCTAAAGTATAGATTTTATTTGGATTTTTGTGAATAGACTATAGTGTTTACCCTTTAGTATTAAGAATTTCAAGTTACTCTTAAAAATTTGAATAAGTTCTTTACATTTTATTTGATAAGTACGCGAATATTAGTCTCTCCGGTCATATATACTCCCCCAAATCCGCCGTTCAGTGCATCCTGTTCCCTGACCTGACGCCTTTTGCTCTCCTCCTTTTCACATCTTCCCTCTGTGTCCTCTAGAACACGGTCCCTAACCTTCTGGCACCAGAGACCAGTTTTGTGGAAGACAGTTTTTCCACGGACGGGGTTGGGGGCGGAGTGCAGACGGTTTCGGGATGAAACTGTCCCACCTCAGAGCCTCAGCTCCATTCTCATAAGGAGTGCGACACCTAGATCCCTTGCCCGTGCAGTTCACCACAGGGTTTGCGCTCCTATGAGACTCTAATGCCACCATTGATATGCTATGGGCAGTAATACTTGCCTGTCACTCACCTCCTGCTGTGCAGCCCAGTTCCTGACAGGCATGGACAGGTACCAGTCCGTGGCCTGGGAGCCAGGGAACCCCTGCTCTAGAACACGCAATCTGCTCTGCGGTCAAGTCCCTGTGCACTCTCTCTCCTTCATTAAACACACCCTCTTCCCCTCTGCCTGTAGCCCTATGGCCCCTGGTTCTCCCTGGAGGACAGGCCTGGCCTGAAACTTTCAGAAGCGCTCTCTCTCTCTCTCTCCCCTCTCTCTCTACCCCTGAGTGCCTGAAGGTAAGGAGTCGGTGGATGTCTTCGTCTTCTTTTTTTTTTCTTCTTTGCAATGGAGTTTTGCCCTTGTTGCCCAGGCTGGAGTACAGTGATGCGATCTTGGCTCACTGTGACCTTCGCCTCCTGGGTTCAAGCGATTCTCCAGCCTCAGCCTCCCTAGTAGCTGGGATTACAGGCGCTCACCACCACACCCAGCTAATTTTGTATTTTGAGTAGAGACGGGTTTTCTCCATGTTGGTCAGGCTGGTCTCGAACTCCTGACCTCAGGTGATCTACCTGCCTCGGCCTCCCAAAGCGCTGGGATTATAGGCCTCAGCCACCGTGCCTGGCCAGATGTCTTCTTTTTTTAATGCTTCTTCATCATTCAACTTAAGGACGTCTTCTTTAACCTCTAAAGATGCTTAGAACCACTTCTCTCTGACGTCTACACTTACTCCATTGAGATCAAATTCAGCCTACTTTGGTTCCTGGATCACAGATTTCCTGTCTGTATCCTTCACCAGTACTCAGAGAAAACAACCTTGACTGGGAATTTTTAGAGATTTAGAAATCGTCAGAAAGAACTGCCCACTTCTCAAAAAAACAACACAAAAGATAGAAACAGCCCAAATATCCAACACTAGATATGCAGATAAACAAATTGCAGTATATCATACAGTAGGATACTGATCAACCAGTATGCTACTTTCGTCGGCTACCATAACCAAATACCCCATACTGAGAGGCTTAATCCACGGAAATTTATTTGCTCGTGATTCTGGAGGCTGGAAGTCGGAGATCAAGGTGTTTCCAGTTTCTTCTGAGGCCTCTTTCCTTGGCGTGTAGGCGGCCGTCTTCTCCCTGTGTCTTCACGTGGTCTCCTCTGTGTGTGTCTGTGTCCTAGGAAGACTAGTCTCCTCTTTTTTTGAGACGGAGTCTTGCTGTGTCGCCAGGCGCCAGGCTGGAGTGCAGTGGTGTGATCTCGGCTCCCCGCGACCTCTGCCTCCCGGGTTCAAGCAATGCTCCTGCCGCAGCCTCCTGAGTAGCCGGGACTGCAGGGCCCACTACACGCCCAGCTAATTTTTGTACTTTTTTAGTACACATGGGGTTTCACCGTGTTGGCCAGGATGGTCTCAATCTCTTGACGTCGTGATCCGCCCGCCTTGGACTCCCGAAGTGCTGGGATTACAGGCCTGAGCCACCAGGCCCGGCCAGGATTCTTTATTAATGATGGTGCAAGGGAGAAGCGTTCCCAGATGAAGGTCAGGGAGTTGATAGGGAAGCGTTTCTTCCATTTTCACTGATACAGACGTTAGGCCGTTAAATCCACATTCAATTTCGACAAGACTGTTGGTCTCGAAATCAGAACACTAGGCAGTATGCAAATATGATTCTAGATTTCATTTTTTTACTAAGTGTTCTTTAATCTCAGCAGCCAAAACGCTTTTTTAAAAAGATACCAAGCTATTTTTGAATTAAGAAGGGTAGACAAATTATCTTTTGGCGATAAATATCTCCTGCCTGTTTTGAAGCCCCGCCCATCTACCTCCTCCTGAGGAGTGCCCAATCTGCAGAGTCACCTAAATTGCTCTCCTCTCTGTGCCTCAGTTTCCTTAAAACCTCATTGATTAGATGACCGTCATGTACTTGCAGAAATGTTAACATATGTTGAAAATACACTTCCTCTCTCTACCTCTCTCTCTTCCTCTTTCTTTCTCTCTCATTCTTTTTTTTTCTTTCTTTTGCTCTTTCTTTCTTTCTTCGTTTTTCTTTCTTTAAAAAAAAAAGTACACTTCCTGTTGATATTAGCTTAATTGACAAACTGATTGATTGAGCAATGGATTTTTGATGACACCAGAACAGGGACAGTTGTTTCCATGGGTGTGATTGCCAGGAGTTAATGAAGTGCCGTGTGAGGGAGTAAAATTAAGGCTCACTGGCACTAGAGCTTCAAGGCTGGTTGTTCCTTCTAAACACAAACGCTGAGGTCTAGGATTTCAGAACTCACTGCTTGAACACATCAGTAAACAGCCCCTCTTCTGTGCAGCCTTCATGAGTGCCCTTCGAATGCAGAACTCCGCCTCGCTTCCTACACTACTGTGTATACAGCTCGATGACCGCACCTTCTGCCCTGCGTGGGATCAGCTGTTTTCTTGTGTGCCACAAGACTGTAAGTGCTCTGTAACGTGGTGCCATGGCTTCCGACCTTTCTGCAAGGCTGTAAGCCTTCAGCGGGCACAGAGAGGCTGCCTGGAGAACTTTCACTGAACAAAGGAGAGTGGGTGGGTGTGGGTGGGTGAATCAATGAAGTGAAAGGATCGTTCTGTGGTCTAGAGCTGCACTGTCCAATACCGTAGCCACCAGCCACATGTGACCACTTACATTAGAATTCATTGAAATGAAGTGCAACTAAAAAGTCAGTTCCTCCATTGCACTAGCCGAATCGCGAGGGTTCAACAGCCCAACATGCCTGGTGGCTACCATACTGAACAGCACCGACTACAGAACGTCGCATCACCTCCAAGTGCTTTGGCACAGCGCTAGTCTAGAGGGAGCCTTGTCCGTATTAGAGTCACACATGTGCACACACAGAGTTAGAGGGGCATCGTGGAGTTACCAGGAGGACCATCTGACCCCGACAGCCTTCGCTGAGTCATTGAGACATAGGGCATTGCTGTTCTTGCCTGGGGGAAGGGACAGGCTCTAGGTGAAGTTAAAGGGGATCCTCTGCTCCCAGCCCCCTTCCGCTCCCTCTTTCAAACCTCTTAGGGAACAAAATGCAAGGCAAGACTCCGCCACCGTGACATTGGACAGGATCTCGTTTCTGACATTGGACAGGATTTCATTTATTTCTCAGACAATAAGGCTTTCATTGTATTCCCATTATGCTATACTTCTGATTCATGAAGGGAACCCCCCATGTCCCATATGTGAATCATCTTTATTTACTTAAGGCTGGGAAGGGGCCAGAAGCAGTGGGTCCATGAACAGGGTGTGACCACCACAGATGCCCGCCTGGAGAGCCCTCGGGGAGCCCATGCATTCCCTGCAGGGTCCACCTTTGTTGGGTAATCTTTGCACAGACGTTTTCCAATGTTCTGTATCTTTGTCCCTGGAGCTTGATCTTAAGCTCTGCTCATCCATCACCCCACCTGCTGAAGGTCTGCTCCTGCAGGGCAGACGCCCGACCAGACGACAGCCCCCTTTAACCAGTTGTGACTGTGCTCAGACATCGCTAAACCCTCCCGTTCCCTTTTTTGGAAACAATAAGCAATGGTTAATGTCTGCAGAGTGTGTGGGATCAGAAAATCCCTGGGGCAGTAGCTAGATTCTTCATAAAAATTCATGACAGCCCCTAGAAGCAGCAGCTTCTGTGAATGGAAGACTTCACATGAAAAAGACCTCAGAATTCTACTCAACGACACATGCCATATGAGCCAAGAACGGTCACAATCTTAGGCTGAACAAACAGAAGGGAACGTCCACATCAAGAGAGTAATTGTTCCACTCTGCTTGGTGGTGGGAAGAGCTCGCCAGTGCAGGGTGGAAGCAACCCTTTAGGGGGTCTGGAGGGGAGGCCTAGTCGGAAGGAAAGTGGAAGAGATGGTCAGAAACCATTATCTGTGGATGCGGAAAACATCTTAGCTGAGATTGCTCCGGACAGAATGGGGATTCAAGAAAACCCATCAAACTGAAATTCTGATGTGTGGCTATCAACCGACAGGATGCAATCTGGCAGCTTTAAACGTCAGGTTCTGCTTTCGCGATCCAAAAAGTACATTTGTAAAAGTAGGTGCCCAAGAGTTTCAGATGACCGCAAATTCATCATAAGGCAACCGCACAATTTGAAATGTTAAAAATAAAATCATACGCGGGCATGCTGGCACAGGCCCACAGTCCTAGCTACTCAGGAGGCTGCGGTGGAGGATCGCTTGAGCCCGAGAGGTGGACGCTGCCGTGGCCTATGATTAAGCCGCTGCAATCCAGCCTGGGTGACACAGTGAGACCCTGTCTCAGAAAACAAATAAATCATAAAGCTGTAAATGCCCGTTACTGGTATGGGATGAGTAGGGGTGGCTAACAGTGTCCCCTGTGCCCTGCATTTGTCAGCTACATCCAGAGAACACCTAAAATCAGCACTCAGTGCTGGTCCTAAGAAAAAGGCTTAAGGTCACCTTAAGAAAAGGGCTTGGAGGAGTGAGGTCAGGGTGGTGTGGGCTGGAAGTGTTGAGTCTGGGAAAATTATCAGAGTTTCCATAAGTCTCTGCAGACCTCTTAAAAGTCAACTTGTAAGGGAAAGAGTAAATAGACAATTTGATTTAGACAATTAACTGCTCTTAATTGAGACCTGAGCAGAGAAAAGATATTCCCGCTCTTTTCTCCATGTTAGGGGCACTGTGCTAAAGGCATGCATAGGTCCATTCAGTCCCTAGAATAACTCCAGCAGGTAGCTGTATTATCCTCATTTTATACATGAGAAAGCTGCTTATTAAAATCAAAATTCAAGGCCATATAGCTTGTTAAGCAGCAGAACTAGGATTTGTCATTTGCCTGACACCTAAGTCTCCTTCCTCCAGGAAGTCTTCCCTGATTGTGCCTTAACTTCCCTCTCCCTGGCATCATCTTTCCCCTCAAGCTCGTTTTCTTTCTCCTTTACCACTCCCTCCTTCTGTCTCCATCTGCTTCCCATGGTTCTGACCCCTTCTCCTCTCCCCTCCCCAGTACCCACCCGACTTTTTATCTTTTCTTTTCTTTTTTTTTTTTTTTGAGACTGAGTCTTTGCTCTGTCGGCCAGGCTGGAGTGCAGTGGCGCAATCTTGGCTCACTGCAACCTCTGCCTCTCAGGTTCAAGTGATTCTTCTGCCTCAGCCTCCCGAGTAGCTGGGACTACAGGCACGTGCCACCATGCCTGGCTAATTTTTGTATTTTTAGTAGAGTATTTTTGTATTTTAGTAGAGTAATTTTGTATTTTTATTTTGTATTTTTAGTTTCACCATGTTGGCCAGGATGGTCTCGATCTCTTGACCTCGTGATCTGCCCGCCTCGGCCTCCCAAAGTGCTGGGATTGCAGGCGTGAGCCACCGCGCCCGGTCGAACCCACCCAACTTTCATCTCTCTCTGCTGAGTCCCAACATTTTTTCCGAAACTGGCCACTTGCCAATTCCCATTTCCACATTTTTACTTTTTAGTGCAGAATTTTATGACTGATAGATGTACAAATGATCCAGAATGACTGAACAATTAATCAGTATTTCTAGAACATCTGCTAGTCTCAGAGTGTCCAGAAATCAACCAACATAAAAAAAAATAACAAAAAATACCAGGCAATAATCACTTGATTGTTAAATCGTGAGCTCTCTGCCAGATTGGCTAGTATTCAGCTCCTGACTTCCAGGAACTTCCAGCCTATTGAGAGAAAAAAGACAGAAACGTGCTAACAAATAATTTCAGGTTTCTTACAGTGACACCATAAGAACACCAGGGAAAGACTGAGGGTTTGCAGAGGTGTCTGGCCAACAGAGTGAGACTACCTCTCAAAAAAAAAAAAGAAAAGAAAAGAAAATTTAAGATGTAGTGTTCAGAATTCTTAGAGCTAGCTATGCAGCCAACTGGCTGTTTAAGATGTGGCCGAAGCTCCAAGTAAGTAAATAGGTTTCTGAGCAGCCAAGATATTAATAAAAGATATATAGTTATCCACTGAAGCTTATTACCCATATTCAAAGGCGAGCCTCCCAACCTCTCACTCAGAGCCCATGTGCTCGTGTGTAACAGGCCCAGGCTGGAGTGCAGTGACGATATCGTGGCTCACTGCAGCCTCAACCTCCTGGGCTCAAGCAATCCTCCCACCTCAGCCTCCTGAGTAGCTGGGAACACAGGCACACACCACACCCAGCTAACTTTTTTTTTTTTTTTTTTTTTTTTAGAGATAGGGTTTCACCATGTTTCCCAGGCTGATCTCAAACTCCTGAGCTCAGTAGTCCACCTGCCTCAGCCTCCGAAAATGCTGGGATTATAGGGCTAAGCCACTGCTCCCAGCCCTTTTTTATTTTTTAATTATTA
>PVKP010031831.1:0-26576 GCA_004027715.1 Plecturocebus donacophilus | reverse complement strand
CGCGCTGGGTGCCGGCAAAACAGCCGCGCCGGCCAAAAGAGTCGCGCCGGCGACCCGCGTGGCTTCTCCGCCGGGAATCTCCCGGTCTGTGGGCAACAAAAACTCGTCGGAAAGTGCGGCGTCCACTCGTTCTCTGCGCTTTCACTGGGAGCTACATTCCTGAGCTGTTGTTAGTCGGCCATCTTGGATCTCTCTCCTCCTGTTCTTTCTTTCTAAACTGAAGATGAGGCTCTTTCACAAACCAACAGAGCAAAATTGGAACTGAATCTTTCTGCCTTTTCGTGACATTAACTTTATGTTGCCAATAACAATCTTGATTTATGAGATAACATACACAGGCAAAAAGGAGAAAAGATATTCTAAATGTCAATTTTTTTCAAGAAATAGTAAAAAGTGCAATGCAAGGAGGGAATGATTATCAATGCATTTCTAGGGAAGTAGAAGGTTAACGTATGGCAAAGCTTAACAAAGACTTAGTTGTTTCTCAGTGTTATGGGTTGAATCATGTACCCTGAAAATTCATATGTTGAAGTCCTAACCCCCAATACCTGAATCTGTTACTTTATTTGGTGATAGGATGTTTGTAGAGGTAATCAAGTTAAAGTGAGGAGGCCGTTAGGGTAGAACCTAATTCAGTATAACTGGTGTCCTTGTAAGAAGGGGTAAATTTTGTCTTCTCTCACACAGAGAGAAGACAACATGAAGAGACAAAGGGAGAAGACGGTGGTCCACAAACCAAGGGGAGAGGGCTGGGATAGATTTTTCTTCTAAGAGACTTTTTTTTTTTTTGAGACGGAGTGTTGCTCTGTCGCCAGGCTGGAGTGCAGTGGCACAATCTCGGCTTACTGCAACCTCTGCCTTCCGGGTTCAAGCGATTCTTCCGCCTGAGCCTCCTGAGTAGCTGGGACCACAGGCACGTGCCACCACGCCTGGTTAACTTTCGTATTTTTAGTAGAGACGGGGTTTCACCATGGCCAGGATAGTCTCGATCTCTTGACCTCATGATCCGTCCGCCTCGGCCTCCCAAAGTGTTGGGATTACAGGCGTGAGCCACCATGCCCAGCCCTAAGAGATTTCAGAAGGAATCAATGTTGAGATTCACCCGGGGTGGCTGGCAAAACATTAGAGAAATATTAGGGAAAGTTATAAGATTATAGCCTTAAACTTTTTGGAAGACTGAAAGATTTTAATGGAATGGGCTGAAGGCAGCCAGTTCTTATGATAAAACTTTAGGTCATAGAGTAAGATTAGAATAATAAAACTTCCTCAGTTGAGTCTGTTTACCCCACATCCCTTGTTTCTACTCTGTTTACTCATGTAAACTTTGTGCTAAATGGTCCTCTCAGGGGAAGGTCAAAGGGAAATTACCCATTAATGATATTTACTCTGGGCCCCCAAACCTTGATCTTGGACTTCTAGTCTCCAGAACTGTGAGATAGTAAGTTTCTTTGGTTTATGGCCACCCAGTTTATGGCATTTTGTATGGCAGCCCTAGCAAACAAATATATGTACTCAGTATACATACATCTTATTATAATCAGCTCCAGCGGTGCCCTTCAATGTACCATGCCCCCCAGTACCTATACCTTATCAGTTTCCTTCCTTTGAATCTGTGCTGGACCTGAGACTTGTTTCAACTCATAAAATGTGGCTGAAGTGAGGCTATGCCAGTTCTAAGCCTAAGTATTAGGATGGTCTAGCACTTAAAGTTTTGCACTTTGGAACACTAGCCTACCATTTAAGAAGTCAGGCCACCCTTCAAGAGAGATCATGCAGAAAGGTCATATGGAAAGGGAGAAACCTGAATCTTCCTGGAGAGACCTTTCTACATGGAGAGGCCCAGCACTCCACGTACACCAGCTGAGGTCAGTCTTCCAGCCATTCCTATCAAGGAACTGCAAATGTGAATAAGTATGTTAGACATGATATCTGCAACCATCATCTGACTGTAATTGCCTGGGAAACTCTAAGCAAGGTCAGCAGAAGGACTGCCCATTCAATTCACATAATTATAAGTGATAATAAACATTTTAAGCCACTAAGGGATGGGGTAGTTTGTTAAATAGAAACACATAATCAAAATATTCCCTTATTCTATAGCAATAAGACTTCCAAGAGATCAAGTACTGGCTAATGGGATATTAGGAGCAATGGTGTGTCTTACTTCCCAGACATGTTCTTAAATCTCTTTCCCCCTTTTTCCTCTAACGTGCTCTATGGAATCTGGCCATAGAGTTCATCTTAGACAATATGCATATACTATCCTAGAGATGGCTGAGCAACAAGATAGAAGGAGCCTGGGTTCCTGCCATGCCAGCCCCAGACTATTACATGGGAGGGAAATGAACTTGTTTACTGTTATTTTGGGCTTCAATTACAGCAATTTATCTCATATCTTAATTAACATATTAGGGACAATTTATTGATGAAATATTTTGCAATCTTTTTCTTAGCAGGTTTTTCAGCATGTTTCACAATCTTTTTTTCAGGAAGCCATTTTTCTACACTGCAGTAAATTAGGACATTGTTTCAAAGGAAAGAAAAGGAATTAAAGAATGAGGACATGAGATCACATATGCATATGTATGACCAGATTTCTTCATGTTGAAGGCCAGGCATGATGGCTCACACCTATAATTCCAGCACTTTGGGAGGCCGAGGTGGGCAGATCACCAGCAGTCAGGAGTTTGAGACCAGCCTGGCCAACTATGGCAAAACCCTGTTTCTACTAAAAATAAAAAAATAAAAAAAAAAATAGCTGGGCATGGTGGCAGGCACCCATAATCCCAGCCACTAGATAGGCTGAGGCAGGAGAATCACTGGAACTCAGGAGGTGGGGGTTGCAGTGAGCCGAGATGGTGCCATTGTACTTCAGCCTGGGCGACAAGAGTGAAACTCTAACTCTCCCCTCACCCTTGCCACACACACACACACACACACACGCACAAAGGATTTTTTTCAGGTTGAAATCTTAGTTCTACATACTTGGTATTTAGTTTTTAGTATACCTTAGAAGGCGTTTGGGAAAGATGGCAGATTATATTCCTCTTGAATCTCAAGATTCGCAATGCGCATGAATGCTCAGTGACTCCTAGGTGTGTTCAACATAATTCCCATGGAATCATGTTGGAAACAGTCTGATCCAGGAGTGACTAGAGTGGTTCCTCTGGACACTGTGCATATTTTAGTGAAGGTGAAAACTGGAATCTATGTTCAGAATCTAAAAAACAGGTGAAAACTGGAATCTACATTCAGAATCTAAAAAACAACCCACGAAGGACTAAGTTGTTTTACCCAAAAGGTTTCCGGGGTAATACTCTGCTTCTCTTTTTAACAGTCCTTTAGGGTTTTTATTTTCCAATTGTGCCCCTCCCTGGTGCCTGCATTCGACTAACACTTTAGTGTGACAGGTGTGGGCCATCAAGAAATGGCCCCCCCTGGCTGATGGCTGCCAATTTATCACTTTTAGAGAGGCAATGTGATAATTGCCCGACTGTCACCCGACACTCCTAGTTAGTGGGGGGAGAGTCCTGTCCTGCCCCGCTCACGCCTGTCTGACTCCCTATACCATGAACCACACTGTGTACCCTTGTAGAGAGAAAGACTGAAAGAGCCACAAGGGAGCCCCACCCTGGAAAGGCAGGGGGAGGGGCCAAAGGTTCATAGTTTAGTTGGAACAGAATTCACATTTGCTGCAAAGCCAGCTAGTTATTCAAGGGTCTTTTTGCTAGTTCCTCTTATTCCCATTTCTCATTTTTCCTTTTTGATGAAGCCCTTTCTTCTGCTTAACATCTGCTGTTTTTCTCATAAAACCACACACACACACACACACACACACACACAATAAATTATAAGCCTAAGGAGATAAAATCAAGGCCTTTGGAAACTTTCTGCAGCTGAGTCATGACAAAGACTTGTTCCTTGACTAAACTCTAGTCAGGCTTCTCTGAGCCCTCTTCTTGATAAGGCTTCAAACTCGTCCTGAAAACCTGCAGACTCCCAGCACACATGATTTCATTACCCTCTAACCCCACTTAAAGACCTGAACAAACACTAGCGTAGTTTCTTTTTTCTTCTCAGAGATGGGGGTCTCACTGTGTTGCCCAGGTGGGTCTCAAACTCATGGGCTCAAATGTTCCTCCTGCTTCAGTCTCCCAAGTAGCTGAGATGACACCCACATGCCACTGCACCCAGATAACTGGTTTCTAACAGCTCAAGGCTGCATCCCTAGGATAACCCAGGCCCCCTTCACATGCCTGCCTGAGAAAGCTCAGCATTGCTAGGGAATTTATAGTTCCTTCCAGCCAAAATTTGGTGATAAGTCAGATAGGCACTTGAACCCCCTTTTAGAAAGTTTGCATTATAAATCTTTTCTGTGCCCTTTTAAGATGTAAATTTTCTATTACCTGGAACACTCTTTTCAAGGACCTGAGAGCCATCTCTTTGAAATGTTAACAATCAGGGAGATAAGCCAAAATGAGACATAATATCAACAGGAGCCATTCTAGCCAACTCTTGCTCCTCTTCCCAGCCTGGAGGGCAGGGTGCTCTAACTTGCACCGTCCTCTAACTTGCACTGTCCTCTTGGTCATCCAGACAGGAGTTTATTTCTCTTCTGGACAAGAGCCAGTGACCAAATGCAGACAGCCTGTATTTGTTGACCAATACATGGTTGGTCACTTGTATCAACCCTCCTCACACTTTCTCAGAGCCTTTCCCTCATGAAACAGGCATGAGGCCAGGTTTCAGCACAACCTGGCCTCATGCCTGTAATTCCAGCACTTTGGGAGGCCAAGGCGGGCGGATCACCTGAGGTCAGGAGTTTGAGACCAGCTGGGCCAACATGGCAAAACCCTGTCTCTATTAAAAATACAAAAATTAGTTGGGCTTGGTGGCACATGCCTGTAATCCCAGCTACTCAGGAGGCTGAGGGGGGTGGAGAATCTCTTGAACCCTGGAGGTGGAGGTGGCAGTGAGCTGAGATCATGCCATTGCACTCCAGCCTGGATGACAGAGCAAGACTGTCTCAAAAAAAAAAAAAAAAAAAAAAAAAGTCGGCCAGGCACGGTGGCTCACATCTGTAATTCCAGCACTTTGGGAGGCTAAGGTGGGTAGATCATGAGGTCAGGAGTTAAAGACCAGACGGGCCAACATGGTGAAACCTGAAACCCCATCTCTACAAAAAAATACAAAAATTAGCTGGGCATGGTGGCTTATGCCTGTAATCTCAGCTACTTGGGAAGCTGAGGTAGGAGAATTGCTTGAACCTGGACCCTGGAGGCAGAGGTTGTAGTGAGCCGAGGTTGCACCACTGCACTCCAGCCTGGGCTACAGAGTGAGACTTTATCTCAAAAAAAAAAAAAAAAAAAGTCTCTTCCCTCCGTTTCAGTGAAACCAAGTTCGGTTTCTGCTGGACTCCTTCCCTATTAGCCATAGTTATTACTGAATAAAATCTATCCTTCTGGCTTTAACTAGTGTCCAGCTTAGTTCATCTTTGACAGTCAGATTGTTGCTTGCATTCAGCTTTTCCTGATCTCCGTAGCTCCTGACTTGGTCTCATTCCTTATCACATTTTCATGCTGAAAATTGGAAGAGCAATGGTCAGACTCTGCTGAGAAAGGATGAACCTGGTTCACACTGAAGCACAAGAGAGGCTGTGAGCTAGCATCTGGCTAGGCTGGAGTCATTGGCATATTGTCTGATCTTTCTGAATGGTTTGACTCAGTATTGGGTAAGACTTAATAAAAGTTCATTTTTTCTGCTCTCTTTTTTCTTTCTTTCCTTCAGTCTTTACTGTTTTTCCCCCTTAACTTTGCATCAGGGTGTTCCCAGGATATTGTGTCGGGGATCATATATTTGGTGTATGAAATGACATACATTTTCTCAACATAGCTCTGCTTAAGTAGAGCAAACTTCTGTGTTCTAACCCTTCCCTTTCCATGCCAGTGTAGGAGAGTAGAAGGAACATCCAGAGTAGAAACTTCTGGGACATTACTCCTTTGAGATTCAGGGTGAAGACTAATATTGTTAGTCAAGGCTAGAGGTGACGGGGTTTCTTGCCAAGAGGTTGGTGAGAGCCTGTTGGGGGTGAGATGACTTGACTGGGTGTCTTGCCAACCCTAGAGTAACCCTTGTGGAAGGGAAACCCTATGTTAGGACTGACGAGCTGGAGGGTGTGAGTGAGCATCCAGACACACCATCTGCAATTCAAGTCAGTGACTGTGAATCTATCAGACTCTCCTGCCCATCCTAAGGTGCCCATGGGGAGCTGTGGTTATCAGATGGATGAATGTGCCAGAAGGATCAGCAAAATGGGAACTGAGGAGTCTAACACCAACCACAAGACCCAAACTTCCCAGAGGGACAAAATTCTTCATCCAGAAACCATACAGGAAATAACTGTAGGACACTTTTAAAAGCACTTAGTGAATACCTAGTAAATTTTAACTATGCTGCAGGCACTGTGTTAAATGCTTTGTGAACATGATCTCATCTGATTCTCTCAATATCCTAAGTGGATAAGTTTTATCACTACCCTGTTATAAAGAAAACGGAGCTGAGAGAAGGTACGTAATTTACTTAAGGGTGTACTTTTTTTTTTTTTTTTTTTTTGAGACAGGGTCTCTTCTGTCACGTAGGCTGGAGTGCAGTGGCACAATTTCAGCTCACCACAACCTCCACCTTCTGGGTCGAAGTGATTCTCCTGTCCTCAGCCTCCCGAGTAGTTGGGACTACAGATGTGTGTCACCACACCTGGCTGATTTTTGTATCTTTAGTAGAGCTGGTGTTTCACTATGTTGGCCAGGTTGGTCTCACCTCAAACTCTTAGCCTCAAGCCATCTGCCCACCTCAGCCTACCAATGTGCTGGGATTACAGGCATGAGCCACTGTGCCCAGGCAGGGTGTACTCTTAGCAAGCGGCAGAGTGAGGACCGGAGTGCATGATGTGATCCCTTGCTACTTCTTTGCTTTTTGATCCTGACCAGGCCATCTCTTGGTGACCCCACTGAGCTTCTGGCTCTTCCTCTCAAAGCCAAGCATGCTCTCCGCCAGTCCTGAGTGTGCTCTTTCCTCTGCCTGGACTCCCCTTCCCTCTGATAAGTGAGTGGGTTTCTCTGTGCTTCAACCAGGTCTCTGTTCAAATATCCCTTTTCAGTAAGGTCTTTAACTCTCCTATCTAGAATGGCATCCTTAGCCCTTATTGATTTTTATTTCCAACAGCCTGCCTCATTTTTCCTTTGAGTTTAGCAGCTGTTTATTTCAGCCCGGACCTTTTTTTTTTTTTTTTTTTTCCTTTTAGAGATAAGGTCTTGCTCTGCTATCCAGGCTGTGGCTCAATTGTGGCTCACTGCAGCCTTGGATTCCTGGGCTTAAGCGATTCTCCTGCCTCAGCCTCCCCAAGTAGCTGGGACTATACCTGCATGCTGCCACACCCAGCTAATTATTTTATTTTATTTTTTGTAGCGATGGGAGTCTCACTATGCTGCCCATTCTTGTCTTAAGCCCCTGGCCTCAGCCTCAGCCTCCCAAAGTGCTGAGATTGTAGGCACGAGCCGTCACGCCTAGTCTGTGGGCCTCTCTTCTGAACTTCATTCAAGCTGTGATAACCAATTTCCAACTTGACATATCCACTTGGCTGTCTATAAACTTTCTCAAGTTTACCATAAACTTCCAAAAATGAGCCCTGATCTTCCTCTTGCCTTCCTTCAATCTGCTATCCGTGCAGTCTTCTTTATTTCGATGAATGGCACCTTTAGTCTTCCAATCCCTCAGAGCAAAAGCTTAGGGTCACCTTTCACTTATCTCCTTTTCTCATTCCTCCTGCCCAATTTGTCAGCAGGTCCTCTTCTCTACCCTCAACTTAGATCCTGGCTCCAAACACTCCTCACTGCCTCCATAGTTCTTCCCTGGCCTTGTCACCGTCACGGCTTCTCACCGAGATTATTGTCATCATCCCCTCACTGATCTCCCTGCTTCTGCTCTAGCTTTCTTCAGCTTATTCTCTGCATAGCAGCCAAAGTGATCTTTTAGAAATATGAGTCAGATCATGTCACTTCTTTGCTCAACACCCACCAATAGGTTCCTATCTCACTTAGAATAAGAGCCAAAGCCCTCATAGTGGACTACCAGATCCTAAACTCTCTGGCCTTGGTTGCCTTTCTGACCCTATCTCTTAGATAACTGGAGTGTGTATTGGGAGAATGAACTGATCAATAGTATTTATTAAATATCTACTTGTTCACAAGTTTGTTATCTATCTCTTGTAGAATATGAACACCATCAGTACAGAGAATAGCAAATAGTAGATAACAAATAAATATTTATAGAATGAATGAATACACAGGTAAACCCGGACCATCTGATTTCAAAGCCCATGAGCTTAAGCCACTGTACAACAAACCATGAAACAGATGGGCTTTAGGTCACTCCAATTTTATTATGCACTCCAAATCTTCTGACATTCCCCAATCATATATATATACTTCTCTGTAGCAATTTGACACTAGCAATTTGCCTAGTTTTCTCTCTTAAAAGAGGTTTCATGGCTTTATGTTATTCTTCTATGCTAATGGTTACCAAATCCGCTATTTCAAGCTTCAGACCTGGATTTTTAAATAGCTCCTGTGATGTGGCCTGGCCTTCCAGAACCGGTAAGAAAACTCACGCAAACGCTAGCACAGAGGATGATGCCAATGAAGATTAGTTCCCTTTCCTTTTATCAGGACAAAGAAAACACACAGGCTGGTTCAACTTTAAGTTGGGACTGCAGATCGGGGAGACAGGAACGCAGGAGGGAGGCAGCTCTTTGGACAGCTGAACGTTTCCCAGAGCGACTGCTGTGAAGGCTGCCCCCTCATTCACGTTGCAACGAGGAAGTAAAAACCATCTCCTGCACCCGCTCCCCACCCAGACAAGTCTACATCCTTCCCCTTCACTGTGAAAACAGGTGCTCTTCCTCTCTGGAAAGGGCTTCCATCTAAGGGAGCCACGAATGCATTTTGGGTCATGGCCTTCTTGAGCGTTTTAGCAGAAGATTAGCTCCGTGATGTTGGGCAAGTCACATCATTTTTTTCATTTTGGTAAAAATGGGTTCCTCATGTGTAGAATGGGTACATTATTTACTCTGTTTAGTATTGTGAGGCAATAGTACTTTCAGACATTAGATGTATACCATTGTCACTGACATTGTAATAAAAGTATTATACAAGGGAAGTACAATCTATTTAGTCCTCCTGCAGTGTGTAAGCTAGTCCTATCTCAAAATTTAATTCTGGACCAGGCACGGTGGCTCACGCCTGTAATTCCAATACTTTGGGAGGCTAAGGCAGACAGATCACGAGGTTAGGAGGTGGAGACCATCCTGGGTAACAAAGTGAAACCCCATTTCTATTAAAAATACAAAGAAAATTAGCCAGGTGTGTGGTGGCAAGTGCCCATAGTCCCAGCTACTCGGAAGGCTGAGGAAGGAGAATCGCTTGAACCCAGGAGGTGGAGGTTGCAGTGAGCTGAGATCACGCCACTGCACTCCAGCCTGGGCAACAGAGCAGGACCCCATTTCAAAAAAAAAAAAATTAATTCTGAAGCACACAAATACATACCGTTTGGGTTGTTTTTGTTTTCTCAGCTTTTTTGAGATGGGGTCTTGCTCTGTCACCCAGGCTGGCACCCTTGACCTCCTGGGTTCAAATGATAAAAATTGTACATATTCAAGGTGTGCAAAGTGATTTTTCTTTTTTGCTTTTACTCTTGGCAAACTATGCTATATATTTTAATATGCATATACATTGTGAAATAATCATCACAATCAAGCTAATCAACATATTCATCACCTCACATACTTACCTTTGTGTGTGTGTGTGTGTGTGTGTGTGTGTGTGTGTGTTTGGTGAGAATACTTAAGGTTGACTCTCTTAACAAATTTCAAGTATACAATACATTATTATTAGTTATAGGCACTATGCTGCGCATTAAGTCTCCAACTTACTCATTTTATTTATTTATGTGTTTATTTATTTAGAGTCTTGCTCTGTCGCCTAGGCTGGAGGGCAGTGACACAATCTCTGCCTCCCAGGTTCAAGCAATTCTCCTGCTTCATCCTCCCAAGTAGTTGGGACTACAGGCGCCCGCTACCATGCCAGGCTAATTTTTGTATTTTAAGTAGATATGGGGTTTCACTATGTTGTCCAGGTTTGTCTGGAACTCCCGGACTTGTGATCAGCCCGCCTCAGCCTCCCAAAGTGCTGGGATTATAGGTGTGAGCCACCGCCCCCGGACAACTTACTCATTTTATAACTGCAAGTTTGAAGTGCCTATTTTTGGAGTAGGATTGCTTTATTTCACCATAACTCCTTCAAATTGCATTTACTGCAATTCAAGTCTTTCCCCCAAGAGATTCCTAGGACCCTTAACAAAGAGAAAGCAATAGCAGTTTTTTTCAATTGAGACCAATTCTGACCTTTCTTTCCACAGCTTAATCTTGCCTCCACTAATTTTTTTTAAGTTTTGATTGTTATTGAGATGCAATAAAGTATGATAAATATAAAATAACTTTTTAGAAAAGATTTAAAGAAAGAAAGGGACCTACATTAGTTTCCTGTGGCTGCTGTAAAATTTGTTAGTTTGAAACATCACTCATTTATTCTCTTATAGTTCTAGAAGCCCTAAGACCAAAATTCATTTGACTGGGCTAAAGTTAAAGGGTCACAGGGCTGTGTCTCTCTGGACATTCTGTGGGGTTCCAGTTCTGGTGGCATTTCTTGGCTCATGGTCCCTTGGTACCCTTCCTTCCTCTTTTATTTTTTGTTTTTGTTTTTTTGAGATAGGATCTTGCTCTGTTGTCCAGGCTGGAGTGTAATGGTGGGATCACAGCTTACTGCAGCCTTGAGCTTCTGGGCTCAAGGGATCCTCTTGCCTCAGCCTCTCAAGTAACTGCATTTGGGACTACAGGTGCATGCTAACATGTCCAGCTCCTCCCTCTTCAAAGCCAGCAATGTAGCATCTTCAGACCTCTCTCTGTTTCTGTCATTATCATATAATTCTCTTTTTCTTCTGGGTCAAATCTCTCTTTGCCTCCCTTTTAGAAGGAAACTTGTGATTGCATTTTGGGCCCATCTGGATAATCCAGGATGATCTCCCCGTCACAAGAGCTATAATTTGATCACATCTCGAAAGACTCCTTTTCCATATAAAGTAATAGTCATAGGCAGCAGGGATTAAGATGTAGGTATCTTTGAGGGTCATTATTCAGCCTACCATAGAAAGGGTTCCTTTTTAAAAAAAAAAAAAAAGGTAAAAAAACTATTGTGCTAAATAATGACAGAAACAAACATGTATATAGTACATTCTGTATGCTAGACCTTGTTTTAAGTACATTTGTGCGTGTGTGTATATGCATGTGTGTGTATGTGTGTGTTCATGTGAATCATTTGTTTCTTATCCTAAGGATTTGTGGTTTTCTTTTTGAGACAGGGTGTCTCTCTGTCACCTGGGCTGGAGTGCAGTGGCATGATCGAGGCTCACTGTAACTTCTGTCTCACAGGTTCAAGTGATTCTCATGTCTCAGCCTCCCTAGTAGCTACGACTACAGGCATGCACCACCACACCTGGCTAATTTTTGTATTTTTAGTGGAGACAGGTTTCACCATGTTGGCCAGGCTGGTATCAAACTCCTGACCTCAGGTGATCTGCCTGCCTCAGCCTACCAAAGTGCTGGGATTACAGGCGTATGCCACCGTGCCCAGCCAGGATTTGTGTTTTGAGACAGTCTCACTGTGTTGCCCAGCCTGGTCTCAAACTCCTGAGCTTGAGGAGCACAGTCTCAGCTCACTGCAGCCTCGACTTCCTGGACTCCAGTGATCCTCCCACCTCAGCCCCTCCAAATAGCTGGGACTACAGGTGGGTGCACCATGCCCAGCTAGTTTTTTTTTTGTTGTTTTTTTTTTTTTTTAAGAGATGCCGTCTCGCTATGTTGCCCAGGCTGGTCTCAAACTCCTGAGCTCAAGGGATCCTTCTGCCTCAGCCTTTCAAAGTGCTGGGATTACAGTCATAAACTACTGTGCCTGGCCAGTCCAATTTTTTTTTTGACTCAGGTCTCCTTAGAACGTGCAAGAGACCCTTTCGCCAATCTACAACACCTACTTCAGTTCTCTACTTATAAAATAATTTAGTTATTTTAGTAATAGCAATGAAGAGTTATTATAAAAGGAATTGGGAGGGAAAAAAGGGTTTTCATTTGTGTTTCCAATAGGAGTACAGTCACTTAAATTTGAACTGCAAGGTATACTTTTTTAAAAGTATAATTGTTAGAAAGTTATAATCCGGGAAAATATTGCTGATGCTTCTATTTAATAATTTCTGAGTCAACCAGACCATCAATAATAAAGCAAATAGGTAACAATGAAGCTAAACTAATGGGAATTGATAGCCAAAAGAACAAAGAGAGTCACAGTAAAAAATATAATCATCATAGACAACATTGATGACAAGAAGTGCTTCCTGAAAACCTCAGTAATTCCAACCCACATGTGAACGGGTGTATGGGCAATAGGGACTTTGATACATTAACAAGCATTGCCTGGCAGCCAGTCATCTGAGTAGAACACTGAATTAGAGTCCCCAACAAACTCTAGAATATGCTAATCTTCAATACAAACATCAAATTTTATTAATTCTTAGAAACTTCCTGTAACTATGTAGTCTTATTTATTTATTTATTTATTTTTTTGAGATGGAGTCTCGCTCTGTTGCCCAGGCTGGAGTGCAGTGGTGTGATCTTGGCTCACTGCAGTCTCTGCCTTCCAGGTTGAAGTGACTCTCCTGCTTCAGATTCCTGAGGTAGCTGGGATTACAGGCATGTGCCGTCTAGTTTTTGTACTTTTAGTAGAGAGAGGGTTTCACCATGTTGGCCAGGCTGGTCTTGAACTCGTCACCTCAAGTAATCTGCCCGCCTTGGCCTCCCAAAGTGCTGAGATTACAGGCATGAGCCCGTAGGTGCCCGGCCTAACTATTAAGTCTTGATAATAATAAAGAAAACTCACATTTTGAGCCCTTAGTATGTGGCAAGCACTGTGCTAAACACTTTAGTACATTAATTTCTTAATCCTTAATTCTACTAACAGAAATTATGAATCTGAGGTATAGAGAAGTTAAATAACTTGCTCCAAGTTGCACAGCTAAAAAATTGTGGATCTGAGAGAGGAACCCAGGCAGCCCCTAAAGGATAAACATGGAAGGCTATGGGATAGTTTGAGCCCACCTTCAAGAATCATTGTTTTACATATTTGTAGCACTGCCTTTTTCCGGAGTTAATATATAAAACCATAAGCACTTCTTATAACCTTTGCTGAAGCTATGGTGGACTTGGATTATAGTCATTGATTTCCTGCATTAAATTGTCAACTCCTGGAGGTTAGAGAATCCATCTTGTTCTTTTGTTTTCCAAGGCCCTAGAAAAATGTCCCGCACAGATATTGGCTCAATAGATGTATATACTCTTTGTTTAATTATTTCACATAATAGAGCTGACCAACATATTTTACTTCTCTGCTGATCTCAACATTTATTATTTCAGTATACATGTATCTAGCAGAAGCCATGTGCCCACTTCAGACATGGAGATAGAGCAGAGATAAACTTACACAGGGTCCTACCCTCAGGGGGTTTGCATTCTAACGGGTGAGACAGATACTAAAGGAGCCATTAAGATGATGAGATGATAAGAGAAGTATGGATGCCATCCCAGAACACTGTCAAGGGGCTGATCTTAAAAAAAGGCCAGGCAGGGACTTGTGAGGAAGTGTTGAAGGTTGAAAGCTGAAAGATGAGTGGTAAATAAGTCAGATGAAAGGGAAAGGGGATATGGAGATGTTGGAAAGCATATCTTAGATAGAAGAACAGTCAGCTGGGCACAGTGGCTCATGCCTGTAATCTCAGCACTTTGGGAGGCCAAGACGGGTGTGGGAGGCTGAGATGGGCAGATCACGAGGTCAGGAGTTCAAGACCAGCCTGGCCAACATGGTGAAACCCTGTCTCTACTAAAAATACAAAAATTAGGCGGGCATGGTGATATGCGCCTGTAATCCCAGCTACTCAGGAGGCTGAGGTAGGAGAATAGTTTGAACCCAGGAGATGGAGCTTGCAGAGAGCTGAGATCACGCCACTGCACTCCAGCCTGGGGGACAGAGTGAGACTCTGTCTCAAAAAAAAAAAAAAAAGATAGAGGAACAAGTGTGTTGAAAGGTGCAGGGATGGCCAGGTGTGATGGCTCACACCTGTAGTCCTAGCACTCTGGGAGGCCAACGTGGGAGGATTGCTTGAGCCCAGGAGTTCAAGTCCAGCCCGGTCAACATGGTGAGACCCCATCAGTCTTAAAAAAGGTGCAGGGATAAGAAGCACAAAACATTTGTGGACTATAAGAACTTTATTGAGTCCTTGAGCCTGGAGGACATAAGGGAGAAAGGCCAGCTATAAGGCTAGAGAATTAGTCATGGGCCAGCTCTGGGAGGGTCTTGGTAGGAGTATGGAATTTATCACAAGGAGTATGGAATTTAATCATTCCAGACGTAAATTCTAGCAAAACATTAATTAAACATAATTATGTCTGGAATGATTTCACTTGTGGGCAGTGTGGAGAATGGATTCACTTGTGACAGTGCAAAGTAGGAAGTCACATTTTCTATACTCAAACAATGGAAGGCATACTAACTAAATAGACTGTTAGTAACATTAAACGCAGCCTAAATTAAAGGGCACTGGACAGTTAATCTCCATGTACCACCTCCTGGTGGTTAGACTCTTGAGGATTTCTTCCCCATTTAATCCAGATGGTTGCAATCTTGTTTTGCATTATTGCAGATAATGTTTATTTGCATTTGAAGATATGTTTCCTTTATTCCTGTTCTACTCATGTGTCCAGTCTTTTCTGATTTGGAGTTGTTTTCTCCTGCTTCCTAGAGTAACTCGGATATTTGTGAAGGAACATCTGCATAACTTAGCAGATTTTTTCTTAAACTAGTCTTTTTATGCGGAGGGTCATGAAACTTCAGCAAAAGAAAACAGCATTGCAACCTGTTAGTTCCCCTTAGAGGTTTCAGTTCTCTTCTCCCAGAAGATAACAGCTAATGTTATAAACAACATTCTTTCAACGTTTCCATCTGCTGAGTGTGGGCTCAGACTTTACAGTAACATTGTAAAGCAGGTGATATTATCATCTCCATTTTAGAGATGGGGAAGTTGGCTCTTAGCCTAACAAATTTGATCAAGGTCAAAGCAATATCATTAATTAGTGGTAGACACAGATTTGGACCCAAGTTGGGCTGACTCTGAAGCCCTAAATATTCTCTTTCTTTTAGAATTAAGGAAAAAGATGCACAATGTATGTTAAATCAAGTTTCAGCTGAAGTTTTTCCTCCTTACATATTTTAAGTTCAGCTGAAAGGTTTTGCTGTACATCGTGTACAAGTGGAGGTGTAAACAAACCATAGCCTACAGTTGTGCCAGTCATGAAGTTTTGGCCAATGAAATGTAGCCAACTGTTCAAAGAGTGTTCAAAGAAGGCAAATGCAGACCTGTAACCAATCCAGCTGTTTCTGAACCTCACTTACCTTATTCTCTCCATGAATCTTCCACCACGTGGCTGTGCTGGAGTCTCTGAGCCCTACTGTGGCTCAGAAGGTGGCCTGATTGGCAAATAGTTCATTGCTCAACTAAACTTCTTTAAATTTAACTCAGTTGAAGTTTTTGTCTTATCACATAGATTTACCATCGTAACCTTTTTTAAGCATACAGGTCAGTGGCATCAAGTATCTTCACATTGTTTTGTGATCACAACCATTCATCTGCAGAAGTTTTTAATCATCTGGAACTAAAACTCTGTATCCATTAAACAACTCCAAATTTCTGCCTCTTCTAGTCCCTGGTAACCACCCTTCTACTTTGTGTCTCCATAAATTTGACTATTCTAGGTGCCTGATGTAAGTAGAATCATACAATAGTTGTCCTTTTGTGTCTGGTTTATTTCACTTAGCATAATGATCTTAAGGTTCACTTATGTTTTAGCATTTATCAGAATTTCCTTCCCTTTAAGGTGGAATATTATTCCATTGTAGGGCTATTCTATACCTTATTTTGTTTTTCCATTCATCTGTCAATTGGGTTATTTCCACTGTTCGACTATTGTGAATAATGCCACTATGAAGATGGGTATATAGGCCGGGCACAGTGGTTCATGTCTGTAATCCCAGCACTTTGGGAGGCCGAGGTGGGTGGATCACTTGAGGTCAGGGGTTTGAGACAATCCTGGCCAAAATGATGAAAACTCTGTGTCTACTAAAAATACAAAAATTAGCATTGCTTAACAGCAATACCCAGCAAGATCACAGCTCTGAGATGGAGGGTTGACCAGCTGCAATTTCCTTTATATAATCCAGTACAAACATAGCCTCATGGGAGAGGAAAGGGAGGAACACAGAAACTTCATCCTCCTCCTCACAACTTCCTAGTTGAAAAACAGATTCTACTATTGTCGATCTGATTGTACTTGGAATCAGTTGCAGAAATCCTGGAACATAAGTCACAGTTCTATTCCTTCTCTTTCAGAGTTAAAAAAAATACACATTTGCAACAGTATAGAAAATACCTACTTTTAAAAAATGCTCTTCAGTATAACATGACAATGCCATTTCTTTCTCTCTCTCTCTCTTTCTCTCTGAGACAGGGCCTCTCTCTCTCTCTCTCTCTCTCTCTCTCTCTCTCTCTCTCTCTCTCTCTCTCTCTGAGACAGGGCCTCATTCTCTTCCCCAGGCTGGAGTGCAGTGCTATGATTTCAGTTCATTGTACTCTCTGTCTCATGGGCTCAAGCAGTCATCCCACCTCAGCCTTTCAAGTAGCTAGGACTATAGGCATGCACCACTACACCTGGCTAATTTCTGTACTTTTTGTAGAGATGGGGTTTGGCTATATTGCCCAGGCTGGTCTCAAACATCAGTCACCTGTCTCAGCCTCCCAAAGTGCTGGGACTGCAGGGTGAGCCACTTCAACGACACCATCGTACCTGCCTGGTCTCCCTGCCCGTCTGTATTACTGACTGTTCATGCTCATTATGCATAGACTTGTATCGCTTGAAAGACACACTTCACCCTCTTCAGTAATGGATCAGGTGTGGTTTATTTCTTGGTAATTAATTAGGAAAATGTAAAGACAAAACTCTCCTTTCTGATTTTTTTTTTTTTTTTTTTTTTTGGTAATCTTTTATGCTAAGTCTCTCATAGCCCTTGTTGGCTCTTTCGAATTCTCTCTCATCTCTTTCTCTTTCTCTCTCTCTCTCCTTCCCTTCCATTCAGTAGAATATGGATGAGGCACAGTCACATCATGAAGGGTAACCTGCTTTATTCAAAGTCCACAGACTTAAATTTTAATCTCATCCCAAGAAGTGTACCTTTATTGAAACATCTAGAAAAATGTTTGAGCAAATATCTGGGCACTGTGTCTCAGTCAAACTGACATATAGATTTAATCCTCACGATAGGGGAAAGGCAGGAGAAGTATATTAGTTTTTAAATAGGGGAGCTTCACCACCTGCTAGACTAACAAATGAGGTTTTAGTGGATGAGCCTTTAGAAATTCCTTTTTTTTTTTTTTTGAGATGGAGTTTCTCTTTTATTGCCCAGGCTGGAGTGCAGTGGTTTGATCTTGGCTCACTGCAACATCCTTATCCTGGGTTCAAGTGATTCTCCGGCCTCAGCCTCCCGAGTAGCTGGGACTACAGGCATGTGCCATCACATCTGGGAAATTTTGTATTTTTAGTAGAGACAGGGTTTCTATTTGTTGGTCAGGCTGGTCTCAAACTCCCAACCTAAGGTGATCCGCCCCTTGGCCTCCCAAAGTACTGGGATTATAGGCATGAGCCACCGAGCCCAGCCTAGAAATACCTTATAATAAGACTAGAAAACAAACCGAGCTCTCTATATGGGAAACGTCAAAAAGCAGAGGGATCACACAGGTCCTGGCTGTGGATTTCACAGGGTGGTGAGCAGATGGGAGCCTCCTGGTGAGAGCAGAAGCCACCTCTCCTTGGAGGCTGAGTCTCCCAAAGCCAGCTGTGGAGGGAGATTAAGAACTTCCCTGCATGGTACAGTTTCCAGCTCCCACACCCAGCTGGTGGGCTCCTCTTTGCGCTGGCTGTCACCCGCAGCAGGTTCCTGTGCCCCCTCCCCAGGGCATTCAACCAGAGAAGCAGGCTTGGGGCAGACAGTGGGCTTACACCCCCTGACCCCCAGCAATGCCCCCCTTCACTTTGCAGAGATAGTGCATCCTAGGCTCTTGTCCTCCACTCCCTGCAGATGTGCTTTTTATTTTTCTCATCCTGGAGGATACCTCTACAGTTCTTCAAGGCCCTGCTCCACTGCCATCTCCACAGTGAGGTTGGTGCTGAATCCTCTAGCTGACATTTATTTCTCCTCCACGACATTGCCACAGCAATTACTCTGAGCTCTGAACTTACACCTTCAACAGATGTCATCTACCTATCTGCATGACTGTCTTAGTCAGCTTGGGCTGCCATACCAAAGTCCCACAGACTGGGTGGCCTAACTAACAGACATTGATTGCCTCACAGTTCTGGAGGCTAGAAGGCCAAGATCAAGGTGTCAGCAGAGCTGGTTTCTTCCAAAACCTCTCTCCTTGACGAGTAGACATACTCTCCCTGTGTCTTCACATGGTCCTTTCTCTGCACATGCAAATTTGGTGTCCAACTTTCCCCTTTTTATAATGACACTAGTGATATTAGATTTAGGCCCACCCTAATGATATTGTCTTAACTAACTTACCTATGATCTCTTGTCTTCTGAGTCACCTATCTCCCAAATAAGGTCACCTTCTGAGGTACCAAGAGGGGGACATAACTGGAGATTTTTCTGGTGGATTAGTGGGGCATAACTCTTCCCCTAACAGTGATTTTGGGTGAGTTGCTTCACCACCCAGTTTTCTCACCAGCAAAAGGGGGACAAAAATAATGACTATCCCATAGGGTTTTTGTAAAGATGAAATGAGTTAATGTATGTAAAACAGTTAGTATAGAGTCTGATAGATATCAGTCATTCAATAAATGGAAGTTACTTTAGCAAAACTTAAAATGATTATTAAATAAAAAGAATTATTATTTAGTCATTTTTAAATATTTTAAAAGAATGCAATGTATTCGGCCCTAACCAAGAAGGAAATCCTGTCATTTGTGACAGCATGGATAAACCTGGAGGACACTATGCCCAGTGAAATAAACCAGGCACAGAAAGACAAATGCCACGTGATCTCACTCATATGTGGATTTTTTTTTTTTTTTTTGAGACGGAATCTCTCAGGCTGCAGTGCAGTGACACAATTTCAGCTCACTGCAACCCCCACCTCCAGGGTTCAAGCAATTCTTCTGCCTTAGCCTCCTGAGTAGCTGGAACTACAGGCATGCACCACCACACCCAGCTAATTTTATGTTTTTAGTAGAGACGGGGTTTCACCATATTGGCCAGGCTGGTCTACAACTCCTGACCTCATCACCCGCCTGCCTCAGCCTCCCAAAGTGCTGGGATTACAAGTGTCAGCCACTGCACCCGGCCCATCCCTGGAATTTATAAAAGCCAAATTCGTAGAAGTAGAGCATTCTATACGGGGTGGTGAGTCGGGGGATGTTGGTTAAAGAATAAAACAAATTTAGTTAGATAAGAGGAATATGTCCCAGAGATCTATTGTACACCATGGTGACTATAGTTAATAATCTATTTTGAAAATCACTAAGAGAATAGATTTTTTAAAAAATATATAGAAAGTGTGTCACCATGTTGTCCAGGCTGGTCTCAGATGCCTGAGGTCAAATGACCTGCCTCCCTTGGCCTCCCAAAGTGCTGGGATTATAGGCATGAGCCCCCACACCCAGCCTAGGGAATAGATTTTTAATTGCTTTCACTACAAAAAATAAGTATGTAAGGTAATGCACGTTAATTAGTTCAACTTAGCCAGTCACAGTGTATACATATTTCAAAACATCATGTTGTACACAATAAATATATACCATTTTATTTGTCAGTTAAAAATTCATAAAAGGATTTAACAGATTGTTCTTATTAAAATAAGAATTATTAATAATATGGCAGTGTGTTAAAACTGTGGGCTTTGGAGTCATGCAGGTATGAACTCCAGGCTCCAGCAACTGCTAGCTTTTGGTCGGGGCAAATTACTTAATCTGTTTGTGTGTATCTCAGTTTTTTGATCTGCAAATGGGAATATGAAATGACTACCCCCCAGAATTGTGTAAAGCTCTGTTGAGCTAATGTATAGAAAGCATGTTAATCATTCAATAAATGGTAGCTCTATCAGTTAGATTTAAAGCTAATGTGTATGTCCACAGTACCATGCTTAAAGAAGAGAGAGGTTTATTTTTCCCTCGGGTGACAGTCCATGGTGTGTGATCAGGCTGAGAAGGCAGCTCTGCATTACCAGACAAGTTGCATCCCAAGTCCCTTCCCCCTGTGGCTCTGTCATCCTAGGGTGTTGTCCCCATCCACAAAGCCAAAGCGGGATTGTTGCAGGGTCTATGTTCCAGCCAGTGGGAAGGGGAAAGAGGAAATCTAGGATGAAGCGACTTTCTTTTAAGCAAGCGACAGAGAAGCTATTGCTTCACTTTTCTCCTCTTTGGTAAGAACTTAACCACGTGGCTGTATCTAACTCCAGAAAAGCTGGGAGATAGTCTCTAGCTGATCAGCCTGAGCAGGGCCAGAATTATACTGTGACTATGAAGAAAGAATGGATTGGGGTGGTGGGGGAGGGAGATTAGTAGCTTGCTGCAGCAGCTTTGAAAAAAATTAGCCCAGCTAATTTTTGTAATTTTAGTAGAGATGGGGTTTTACCACATTGGCCAGGCTGGTCTCGAACTCCTGACCTCAGGTGATCCACCTGCCTCGGCCTCCCAAAGTGCTGTGCTGGGATTACAGGTGTGAGCCACCACGCCCAGCCATTACTTCCTTTTTTTTTTCTTTTAATATGTTTTATGGCTTTCCATGGCCATTAAGAGACTAAATTCTTTGGCAAGCGTTTCAATATCTGGCTTGTTCTTTGCAATCTTCTCTCCCACTTCTCTCCTACTATCAGCAATTATGTAACTCATAGTCTAATACTTTGACTATTTGGCATTTCCCCAAAGTGCCTTGTAAAGTCCTATCCCTGTATCCTTTTTCATGCTAGTCCCTCTGTCTGAAAACCCAAAAGTACACTAAGGGGTAAGGAAACAGGAGTGATTGCCATTGTCTGGTATCACTGGCAGGACATTTCTTTTGGAGAGATGGATCTGCAATGAGGACTAATGCAGCATTCATGGTGGGGAAAGATATAAATGGCACTGAAAATCAGAAGAAGTTTGTAAATTCAAACACCATTTCAAACCGTTTAATTTTGGCAGACCAGGTGTGGTGGCTCACACCTGTAATCCCAGCACTTCGAGAGGCTGAGGAGGCAGATCGCTTGAGCCCAGGAGTTTGAGACCAGCGTGGGCAACATGGCACAACTCTGTCTCTACCAAAGGTACAAAAATTAGCTGAGTGTGGTAGCTCACACCTGTAATCCCAGCTACTCCCGAGGCTGAGGTGGGAGGATCCCTTGAGCCTAGGAGGCAGAGGTTACCGTGAACCAAGACTGCAAAACTGCACTCCAGAGTGAGTCCTTGTCTCAAAAAATAATGATAGTTAAAAACAGCAATTTTGGGCAAACTATTTTACCTTGTAGAACCACAGATTCACCAACTGAAAGTGGGTATGGAGAGCAGCATTCGGCTACCAGCAGTAACGTGCCTTTAGAAGAGATAGTGTGTTGGGCTCTCTGAAGGTTGATGCTAATTAGAAAACAACGAAAGCAAACCAAATTAAACCTGAGTCTCTACCACTGAGGAGCTTCCTCTAAGAATTAACACAATCAGCGTCTGAGGCAGGCTGGACTGGTGTGAGCATTCTGATGGGTGCAAGAGGCAGCGAGGTGTCAGATGAGAAAGTGGGAACCAAGTGAATCCTTCACCCTGATTCTTCCACTTGGCATGCCTCTCATCTTCTTGACAGTAACTAGCTCTTCCAGAAGCCAGCAGAATCAGCATTTACTCAGGCCACAAACGGCTCTCCCATAGAGCTTCCCTGCTGGGAATGAGCAGGCTGGGGAAGTGACGATGGAACATGTGCAAGTATCCAGTGAATGAGGAAGACAGACAACACACCTGCAGTGTCCTTTAGATATCTGGATTACAGAATGGGCTATTGAGCCCGTGAAATGTTTCTGCGCATGTACTCTTCACCCTAACACTTACTTCTCCCTTTTTCGTCTTTTGATCACAACGAAGACTATGAAGACATAATGCATCTGGGGTGGTGTGTGAAGGCAATTAGTAGCCTGACGCAGCAGCTTCAATAATATCATCGTTTGGCTTAAAAACACAAATGGTGTGCCTTCCAATATATTCTAAATTGTTTTCAGAAAAGAACTTTCTCATATCATTTAGAGCATTATTCTCATGCTGTGGTATTTGATCAGCCTGGACACTTCAGCTTGCAGAACTCAATAAATACTTTTGATTACAGAGACAGAGAGAGAGACAGAATTGGAATCAGCTGTAGCAAAGTGTGTTCAGAGAACCATTTTCAGAATATGAGAATATCATGCTTACGGGGATGGTTTAGGCTTTAGTACCAGGAGAAGAATATTTGGAAGAAAACCCTATAAATGATGAAAATTTTACACATATGGTAGGATTGTCTTAATTTTCCTAGAGAGTACAGACTAGGGCTAGCACCCAGGTGAGTGATCTTTCCAAAACTGGCCACTGTCTCTGGTGATGCTATCTCTGCCATAGGCTGCTGACTGAATGTACCACATGTAGGACACTAGCTGATGAATGAGTGACTAAACACTTAGCAAATATCACTGAAGTGAAACATATGTGTGTTTTTGGCTTTTGTTTGTTTGTTTGTTTGAGACAGGATCTCACCCTGTCGCCCAGACTGGAGGGCAGTGGTTTGATCACGGCTCACTGCAGCCGTGATTTCCTGGGCTCAGGTAATCTTCCCACCTCGGCCTCCTGAGTAACTGTGACTACTGGCACACGTCCCATGCCCAGCTAATTTTTGTATTTGTGTGTGTGTGTGTGTGTGTGTGTGTGTGTCCACGCACACGCCTGTGTGTTTGTGGAGATAGGATTTCACTATGTTGCCAGGCCAGTATCAAACTCTGGGGCTCAAGTGACCTGCCCACCTCGGCCTCCTAAAGTGCTGGGATTGCAGGCATGAGCCACTGTACCCTGCTGAAGCACAAAACTTTATGAGAATGAACTGATTATGGAGAAATGGTGGAAATGTGGCCCTGATACACCCGTCAGAAGATGTGAGAAAACAGTTGAAACAGAAGCAAGGAAATGAGAATTTTGATGATAGTATTGCATCTGCTTGAGAGTTTGCTTTTTTCTGCCAGTTCCATGGGCTTGTGCCTTTAGTCTAGGGTGGGAGGGATGAAGAACAAAAAGGCAGAGTGGTTCTTACACAAGGCTCACTGTCGGGCACTGGTAACCCAGGCAAATCTCCCCTGGAATCATGGTGACAGAACGTAGGGGAAGGCACACTCTCCACTTTGGGAGGGTTTCGTTTGTTTGTTTGTTTTTGGTAATATAGTGGGAGGGCTGTTTTAAGGCAGATCTGTGTTGGCTCAGAGTGACACAGGTGGCCAACTCCAGTGATGGAGAAGAAGCATCTCGATTTAACTTTGTCAGCAAAACTGCGAAACAACCAGAGCAGAAGAAAAGTAAAGAACACGTGCCCAGGCGTGGCACTAAATGTTTGTTTGGGAGGTTCTTCCCCTGCCTCAGGAAGGCTAGAGAGAGGGGAGCAGGAGGCTCCACCCAAGTGGGCGGACGTGAACCAGACAAGTGTGTTATATTAAATCTCCAAAATAAAGTGTCTCAAACACCTTTCAACTTACACCAAATCCTAAGTCATGACAGCGTTAAAGAAACTACTTGCTTTTTTTTCCCCCAATTTAATTTAGAGGCTTGGGGCTTTCATTTGACACAGTCCTGTTAGGTATCAACAAAGCTTCTACATGCTGATGTAAATGTGCTCTTTCAGACTGCAAAGATGCATTTGACTTTTCGCCTCAGTGTTCTTAAGAAGATAAAACTCCTAAAAGATGAACTTCATGTTTTCTTGGATTATGGCCATTTTATTTTCTTTTACTGTTTTTGAGGATCTTAGGAAGGATATTTTTATACCTAGAGATGGGCTAGAGTTATTTTATCTGTGTATCTGCTATCATCTAGACATCTTCAGGTGTCACTGTTAGCAATTACCAAGCATTCTCCTTTTGCTCTTATAATAATCATACATTTTTATAATGCTGTTAAGCTCACAGAGTACATTAACCTAACACATTAATATATTTTCTTCTCACAAGAAGCTAGGGGCTACATTTTACAGATAAGAAAACTAAAACTCACATATCTTATTTAAAGATTAGCTGCTGCCTGAAGTAAGGTCTGCTGGGTTTAAAGATGTATTCTCTATGTAAAGGGATATTATATTACCCTAAGTTTTATTTATGTCATTTCTAACATGGAATATTATCCAGACCTTGACAACCAAGTTGATGAGCTGGAAAAAATGATAGGTTTTCCTTCTCTTTGACATAATTGAGAAAATTGAACAAAATACAGCCTATGAGAAGAAGAAAATTTCTCAGAAATCTCAAACTGTAATTTTGATGTATGTTTCTCTGATAGAAGTTTGCCAGTACAATGTTGGGTGTGTGCAGCGTGGCTCTCTCTTGGTGCACTCATCTCGCATATAGAGTACACAACATAGGGTTTGCTCTCATTTTCAATAAACTGCTGTCTTCTTTTGTCCCTGTCTTCCTCATTCAAAATCTGGGCAGGGTGCAAGAAAGCCCACAAGGAGACCATTGGGTCACCCCTTGCTAAAGCAACCACATGCCTAAAGCTGTTAAAACTGCAAGCCGGCTGGGCATGGTGACTCACGCCTGTAATCCTAGCACTTTGGGAGGCCGAGGTGGGTGGATCACCTGAGGTCAGGAGTTCAAGATCAGCCTGGCCATCATCGTGAAACCACATTAAAAAAACAAACAAACAAACAAACAAACAAAAAACTGCAAACCATCCTCTTGTAAAGCATCACAAGGCAATGTGGGCCTGGCCCACCTTTCTCCCTTGGTCATCCCTCAAAACTCTACCTTTTCTGATTTCATTTTTCCTTTAGTGTTCCATTTTACCTGATGTCCCTCATTTGGATGTGTTAGAGACTGCCACATGATTTCATTTGCCCAGTTTAGGCAGAAAACAAATACTGTTTCTCTTGTTGAATGACAGATTTTGCATGTTCTTCCTAGAATATATTGCTGAAAAAACCTACTTGAGACCCATTTTGTCCTGAGGTAAAAAGCTCACATGATTGACGTGGGTAAAGTATTTGAAATCATGGCACGTGGTCACTGATCGATTCTGCACTAAAACAAGGTAACTTGCTATTTTTGGAGGAATGACCGACTGTCAGTTTAGCAATGTATTAGAACAACTTCAGGGCCAACAGCAAGACAGGTGCAGAGCAGGAGAACTCCTACCAGTTATGTGGTAACCAAGAATAATTCAAGACATTGGCTAAGTGAAGACAGGTGTAATCTTCCTGCACACATGGTTTCAGTGTCAAATGAACGATTTCAGTTTCTAACATACTAAAGCATGGGCAGTGTATGAAAAATGCACATTTGTGTGCTGTGTGGAGCACCCTTTGTTTTTTTTGGCTACTGTTGCCTTGATTCCTCTAATCCGGTTCCAGTTTGTGAAGGGCCTGCCTAATAGTGAGCTGGAGGTCTGGATCTTGCAGGGGTTAGTCTCATGGTTTGGGCCACATGGGCAGGATCTGAACTTGTCCTACTGGAGCTGATGTCCACTTGCTTAAGAGTGGCTAGTTCTTTCACTCAAAGTTGTTGCTCTGAAGAGCCATAGTTAGATGTAGGAAACTGAGGTCCCATGAACTTTTAATCATTTGCCTTGTAATAAGAATGCCTTTACATTTGTATCTGATATCTGTTTTGCAAAGCACTTTCGAGTTGCAAAATATTTTGACTTCTTTAAGAATCTTGTTGTCAGGAAGGATTATTATTCAGAGTCTATAAATGGGGAAACTGAGAAACCTAGGAATAAAAAATAAGGAGTAAGAACAAAGATTACTTTTTGCTACTGTTTACTGAGCACCTCCTATGTACCAGTCATGGTAATCACTGCTGTGTTTCATATGATCACTGATTTGGGAATCAGACTTTAATCTCATTTCATTAACAAAGAAGCTGATGCTAAATTGCTCAGTTAGGTGATTGTTTTCCTCAAGGATACAGAGAAAGTTCCAGAGCTGGATGTAAACTCAGGCTCCTCTGGCTCCAAATCTCAAGGTCTTTCTACCATATCACACTCAGGTGATTTGCTCAAGGAGACTGAGGCCTTCTGACTTTAGACCTAATTTGCTTTCCAATGCATCAAGATCTCTCCTTGTAGT
>PVKP010031830.1:0-26578 GCA_004027715.1 Plecturocebus donacophilus | reverse complement strand
CCCAAACCCCACATACCACACCCCTACATACCAGACCTGCCATACCACACCCACACTCACCAAGCCTCCACAACACATAGCCACACCATAGCCCCTCACACACAAACCTACACCCCACACACCTAAACCCACAACCCATACCAATCACACCTCCACGTCCATGCGTCCACACCCCCACACCATGCCCCCACACCCATACACCACACCCCTGGCTGGTGCTGCTGCTCCTGGATTCTGCCCTCCCTCAGCCTTGCCAGAGCAGAAACATGCGCTTGTCTGTCTGGTCCTTTCTCTCTGCGCTTCCACTGATGTGCCGCAGCTGGTGATCAGTTTACAGCACCCGCTGTAGGGCCACGGTGAGGCCTCACCTCAGAGCTTCCTTAATTAGGCATCACTTCTACCTGAATTTGACTCAGGGAAAGTAGAACATTTTTGTGGCCTTTGCTTTCAGCAAATTAAACGTAGTTCACCTTGCAAGGTGCGACCTTGTTACCTCTGACAGGCAGAGAGATGCAAGAGTGAGAACTAAGAATAGAAGAATTGCGTAAGAGGCTTCAAGGCCAGGCGGGTGCAGTGGCTCACACCTGTCATCCCAGCACCTTGGAAGACCGAGGTGGATGGATCACTTGAGGTCAGGAATTTATCAAGACCAGCCTGGCCAACATGGTGAAACTCCGTCTCTGCTAAAAATAAAAATAAAAATAAAAAAATTTCGCTGGACGTGGTGATGGGTGCCTGTAATCCCAGCTGCTTAGGAGGCCAAGGCAGGAGTATTGCTTGAACCCCAGAGGCGGAGGTTGCAGTGAGCCGAGATCGCACCACTGCACTCTAGCCTGCGCGACAGAGTGAGACCACTCCTTCCCCCTCCCAAAAAAGAGGCTTTGAGGCCTCTCAGTGGTCCTTTCCAGGATGCCCAGAAATTAACAAATTCCTATTGTCCTGGGGATCAAAAATGGTACTAAAAACCTGGCACTGTGTGACCACTCCCTGGGGTTTAGAGTTGACCTGACTGGAGCCACGCAGCCTTGGGTATGGTGCAGTGCGATGCCTCGAATGTCGGAAGCAAGCAGCTCCCCAGTCAGCGCTGCTGTCACCAGGCGTTCCCTGCTCTCGCACCTCTTCCTCTACAGAGGAGGAAGCTCCCGCCAAGACGGCACCAGACTGCCCTGCCTTAGGCCAGGAGGGGGAATACCAGCTAGGCTGTCTTTAAACCTCGAATGATGACCTGCTCCTGCACCTAGTAAGACAGTTCTTTGCAAAACATTCCTCCCGTCATTCACCCCTAACTAACCCCTGTGTTCCCGGGGCTGCAGAAGGACCACCCAGGCCAGATGGATTGGTACCTGGTGTACGGCAATGAATACAAGGCTCTCCGAGATGCTGTGGCCAAAGCTGTCCTCGAGTGCAAGCCACTGGGTACTGAGACTGCTCTGAAGGTAGGGTGGGCCCGTGGCTTCTCACTGACACCAGATGACACCCCTTCGGGCCTGTGTGTTACCTGGGTGACGACAAGCGAAGCAGGGTGGTGGACCACTGAAGCCCTGATCAGGTGACACTATTGCAAGTCCCGTGCCCACGGCCTCTGGGGCGCACCTGTCCGGTGTGTGCGAACCAGTGGCTGGAACAGGACAGCTACGACAATTGGGCCAGATTGACAGATTTGCTGTCTTGCTGATCTGCTGAGGCCGTTGGCAGCCCCTGTTGATTTGTTTCTGTCCATTGCTTCCTTTGAGACCCTGTGGGAAAACAGTAGAAGATGCTGACACGACTATTAATAGCAAAATTCATATCTATATGCATTTGCGATTCATAGACATGCTTGTGTTTAATAAAAATACATACGTTGGTGTAGTGTGGGAAGTTAAAAAATATAAAGATGTTTTTAGAATCTAACCTTTCAATTGGTCTGGTCTGGCTTCCTTTTTGAGTTCCTGTGCCAGGAAAAGAGGAAACAGAAAATCCTTTCTGCTCAGGAAGTTTCTAAGACCAGCGAAGGAGTCAGAAGAACAGATGGTGATTCCATTGCTTCTGTCATTAAGCTGGCTGCTAAACATGCATTGAGTTTAATCTGAGAGTATTTTTAGGAACTTTGTAGCCCAAAAGTTGCTTGCCAGTTGATGGCCCATGTGGGGCCCGACCCCAGGTGTCCAGGCCTAGCAAAGGCTCCTTCCCTGATTGGCGGGTTGAGGGCTGAGACACTTTCCTTTTCACGTGCAAACTATGTGGGCCTTTGGCCCTTAGGTAGATCCGGGGGGTGGGGTCGGGCAGTAGCTCACGCCTCTAATCCCAGCACTTTGGGAGGCCTAGGCGGGCAGATCAGTTCAAGACCAGCCTGTCCAACACAGTGAAACCCTGTCTCTACTTGAAAAAAAAAATGTGTGTATGTGTACGCACACACGCTCCACACACACTTGGGAGGCTGAGGTGGGGAACTACTTGAACCCTGGTGGCAGAGGTTGCAGTGAGCCAAGACTGTGCCACTCTACTCCAGCCTGGGCAACAGAGAAAGATTCCATCTCCAAAACAAAAAAAACAAAAAAAAAAAAAAAAAAAAAAAGACCCGCCGAGCCTTGAAATTCTCACTTGATGCCCTGGATTTTGCAGACCTGCCGGAACCCCCAAGCCCTGCAGGCAGCCCACTTCCTGTTGGCGCTGTTTAGAGAGGTGGCTGTTCTGTACAGATCCCACAATGCGAGCCTCCACCCCACGCCAGAGGTGAGTAACCGCCTTCAAGCCTGTGTTCAAAGTCTCAGTGTTTGGAGGGGCTTTATTGAGTAGAATACAAGTTAATACAAATCATGCCATAATTTTTTTTATCTAGGCTGGAGATTTTCAACCTTGTTATATGGAAGAACTATTTTCTGTTTAACCCAAAGCTTGCAGAATTACAATGAAAACTAAAGAACCTAAGACAATGTTTCACACACAGAATATCAGAATTGAAGCCTACCCATGTGGAGGCTGTGTTTATGCAAATTCTCTTCTCTGAAAAATTGCCCTTCAAGTGGTGATTTCTCCACATTTACCTTGACATTTCATGTATACTTGGTGTCAGTGTATGCCTGAGAGCAGACCTTTGAACTCACACAGTATTCTTCGATGTATCTTAATGTTAAATTTTTTTCCTGTCAGCAACGTGAAGCTGTGAGCCAGTTCATTGGTGAATGCAAGCTCCTTTCATCTACTGATAGCAGGCACTTTGCAACATCGCTCGTGGACAATTCTCTGCCATTGTTGAGGGCAGGCCCCAGTGACAGCAGCCTTGAGGGCACAGTGACAGAAATGGCCATTCATGCTGCAGCCGTCCTTCTGTGTGGACAGAATGAAGTCTTGGAACCCCTAAAGAATCTGGCCTTCTCCCCAGCTGACATGGCGGTAAGAACAGGCTCCGATTCCGCTGGCCTTCACCAGCGAGCTTGCCACTGTGGAGACCGAGCTGCAGCCGGGGGCACTCTTGAGCGTCTTTATCTCCTTGATTCTTGAGCACACAGGATAGTGGCAGCCTTGCCTTGGCCTTTGTTGTTTCGCTGGAAGCTGTTGTGTTTTCTTCACAGATAGCTTCAGAAGTCAAGGAGAAGGAAAGCACGGCTCTCTTTCTTCCTCTAGGCCTCCTGCTGAGCAGCCACGCCGTCCACATGCTCACTTCTCTAGCGCTATCTCTGTTTTCTTGTTTTTCAGAACGCTTTTCTCCCAACCATGCCTGAAGACTTGCTGGCTCAAGCTAGGAGATGGAAGGGTCTGGAGGGAGTCCAGTGGTACAGTAAGTGTTGGGGTCTGGATGATCCCACACTCCTCTCAGCTTCACGGGGTGTCCGATGCCATGAAGCATTGGGTTCGACTTGGGGTCCATGTGGTTTGTGCCTCAGGGTCCCAAATCACCTGCCTTCTACCCATGGTGTCTGCAGAATATGGGTGGCTTGAAGGAGCTGGCACTCCACTGGCTAGATGATCCAAACCATTTCATTTCTTAGTCATGTAGAAAAGACCCTCTGCAATGCACTTCTGTTCTCTGGAATATGCTATTTGGGGAGAAGGAGAGGACGGGGAGCACAGCAGAGACGCATTCACAGGCCCCTCACAAAACAAGTTTTTGACACAAAGATAGTGCTTCTGAAATACGTGAAGTATAGCACTGGGAGATGGACTAATATAACCCCTGACATGTAACTTTTGCTGTTGCCTGAGTAAATGTTTTAAAACTAGTTTTCAAAGTCGTTATAAAATATGCTCGCGACAAAAAACAGTGTCAAAGAGAACTGAAGGGTCTCGAACCCTATCCACCTTGCTCCAGAAGTGCGTGTGCTACGGGCCTATCTTCCAGTTTCTCTGTGCTTTGCACAATTAAACTCAGACATTTTTCACTGACAGCATACACTTGTTGAGCTTCCGGCAGGTGTCAGATCACTTAACAGATCAGCTCCAGATCTGGTGGGTACCCTGGACATCCATTCTCATATTTGGGTCAGGGCCAGAGAGTTAGCTTTCCCCTTTCAATGCGAGTGATCTGGTGAAACTTCATTAGCCGACGTGTGTCCTGTTCTCTTCACAGCTTGTCCCAATGGCCATCCTTGCTCCGTGGGAGAGGTGAGTCTTGGTATTTAAGATAGGGTGTGAGAAGCAGGATCGTGGGTGAGGAGAGTGAGGCTCTTGGCTTTCCAGGAGAGCAGAGGCTCACTGTGGACTGCCCTGGGTGCTCTCAGCACGGCAGTGTCAATGTCACTAAGGACTTCTAGCTTGGGCTTCTCAGCCTCCGCACTGCGGACAGCCTGTGGGACGTCTGGCAATATCCCTGACCTTGAGTCCCTGGAGGCCAGGAGCACTACTCCTTCCAGTGTCAGAGCTAAAGCCAGACACTGACAAAGGCGCCCTAGGAAAGAAAATTGCTACTGGTTGGGAACTGCTGCTAGCCATTCTTTCCAGCCACTGCGGCATAAAATCAGTGGCCCTGGTCTTGATAGAATGGTGAGGTGTGGCCTGGACCACAGGCTGCACAATTAGCCCACAGAGAAGGTTGGTCCAGATGCCACAGGACAGGAAAAAGTGACTTGCAGATTGTGTGCCATGGGGGAAGAGCTCGACCACTCCTCTCTGCATTCTAAAGCATTAGCTCAGAGCCCTCTGAGTCTATACTTGCTGAGCAAGAGCCTGGTGAGTTGACCTGATACATGGCAGTAGTTAGTTATTAGTTAGTATTACTTAGTTGGTTGAGACAGTGTCGGGCTCTCTTGCCCAGGCTGGAGTACGGTGGTACGATCATAGCTCACTATAATACTGAACTCCTAGGCTCAAGTGATCCTCCTGCCTTGGCCTCTCAAAGTGTTGGGATTTGAGCCACTGAGCCCAGCCTGATACATGTCATTTAATACAGTATATGAGAGACATGGAAGGAGAAAAACTGACATATACATTTCATTTTTCTGAGCTTCAATCACTTCCTTGTCCATGAAATGAGGAGACAGAAATAGATTTTATCCAGGCATGCTCCCAGCTCTGAAATTCTGACTGGTTTGTCTGTTGTCAGCTGTGATTCTCAGTATTCAGTAGCACAATACCTGATTTTGAAAAATGAGCCTTTGGAAGTAGATCATATGACTGGATTTTTTAAAATAAAAAAGTCCAAGCCAGGTGTGGTAGCTTACACCAGTAATCCCAGCACTTCGGGAGGCTGAGGCAGGCAGATTGCTTGAGCCCAGGAGTTTCAGACCATCCTGGGCAACATGTTGAAACCCTGTCTCTATGAAAAACACAAAGCATCAGCAGGGCATGGTGGTGCATGTGCGTGGCTCCAGAAGTGGGTCTGAGTGCCCTCTGTCTTCACTCTAGTGCGGCAGGCCGATGGAACAGAGCATCTGCGTTGACTGTCATGCACCGATTGGAGGCATTAACCACAGACCTCAGGCTGGCTTTCAAATGGTCAGGTATGTGCGTCAGGGTTGTATTTCCTAAGTAGTCAAACCTTGGGTGTCAGGCTGTTTTTCTTCCAGCTGATAAAGTGATATTCAAGATAGTACTAATTACTGCAGTACATCTGGACCTGTGTTATATTGAATACCAATGCCGAAGTCCCACGAGTCACACAGCCGGGAGGTATCTGACCTGTTGCTGGCTCACTGGGTCCTGAAATGCAAAGCAGGCTACACTTTAATACTCCTTAATATTAACATGAGTGTTTTCCTCTGGGCCTTGGGTGCACCCTCTATAGAAATATGCTAGACATAAACAGATGATCTAGCTCACAGGGACATCTGTGTCTGCAGGATCCAAACCTGGGCTTTTGTCTCCTCAGCAGATGCCACCTCACTTGTCAACAATCTTAGCTTTCTCCAGTTTTTTTTTTTTTTTTTTTTGAGAAAAATGAAGGAGACATAGTCTTATTAAATGCCAGACTTCAGAATCCAGATAAAAATCTGACCCCACACCAAGATGAGTACGATTCTAAATGCTCCTTTCAGAGAGTGAGTGGGACCTGCACACAGTCCTCACGTTCTGACTGGTCCAATGCAGTCACAGCTTAAAATATTTTCATGTTGTCTCCAGAAACTACCACAGTGTCCTCCAATCTCTAATATTTTTGCCACTGAGAGTATCTACCACACTGTATCTCCTGTCTGCCAGACTTTGGATCTCAGTTTTTCCTTTGGGAAAATGAGAACAACGTGGACACCCATGGGATACCAACTGTCCCAAACTCTAGCTGTTCTTAGCCCAGCCGCTCCTCTCCCGACAGAGACTTCAGTGGAAAAGATGGGTCTAGGCCTGCGTCCTAACACCCTGTCCTGGGATCGGCGTCAACACTGCACAGTGCAGCCACTTTACACTGAGAATGCAGTGGGGTCTGGGCCGCCAGGAAGGCGACTCTGTCATGAGAGACTCTTAGGAACATGGCCTGGGCTTAGTGGAACAAGAAGTACTTTGGATGTAGCTGTCTTCTCGGCCATGAGCCTCAGTCCCCGTGCTGAGAACGTGCAGTGCACCCAAGCGGCCAGCCTCAGCCTCTACCCTGTGTTCTCTTGTTCTTTCCAGCAACAACATAGATAGAACGCAGACCGGCCACGTGCTAGGCAACCCACAGCAGAGAGACCTGGTGGTGACATGTGACCGAGAGCTGCCCCCACTGGTCTTCATACTTATCCGGCTACTCACTCACTTGGCTCTGCTTCTGGGAGCTGCCCAGAGTCCCCAGGTACAGCCTAGTGCTGCCGAACAATGTGTTAATTTACTCTAGGAAGAACCTGCGTTCCCCTCTTCCCAGGGAGTCCTAACTGCTGTCTATGCATTTTGAAGATAATTAGTCTGTAAAGTAATATGAAGGTTACACATCTTCATGTCCCCCTGCCCCCGTGGCACAGGAGGGTAAGGGGAAGTACTCACCAGGGGATATAAAATCCACTTCCTGTCAACAACTCTGTCTCTTTGGTCCACATCTGGAAAGTAGAGAGGCTGACATCTTCATTATTTTACCTGTGTCTTCGTTGTAGCTCTAGGGAATAAAGAGAGCACACTGCATTCTTCTAAGTTAATACTAACCAAGATGGCAAAAAGTACAGGCTCTGAGGATTCTCTCACTCTAATAACAGAAAAGCCAGCAGCTGTTCCGCTTGCTCGCCTTCCTCTCACCTGTTTGAATCGTGCTTGGATCACTCCACAGCTTTCATCTTAGAAACCTCCTTCCACCTCAGTGCTGGTGCTCCACTCCCAACAGCCTCTACCAGGCTCCCCATCTCATCTACACACCAGATCCCAGATCCCACTGAGCGCTCTGTTCTGCTGCCCCACAGGCTCTGATGAACATCATTAAGCCTCCGGTGAGGGATCCACAAGGCTTTCTTCGGCAGCACATCCTGAAGGACCTGGAGCAGTTGGCCAAGATCCTGAGACACAGTGCCGACGAGACCACCAGTGTGGTCCACCTGGTCCTGCGCAGGCTTCTCCAAGACGAGCACCAGCTCTCTGACAAGGGTGAGGAAAGGGGCAGGGGCTGGGCGGGGATCATACGGCACAGCTGCAGTGGAAGCGGCGCGCTGTCTTGGGGCCACCCCACACGTGGCCAGTCCGAGCTCTGTCTGTGCTGTTGCTGGAAAGAGTGAAAGCACACACAGAGAAAACCCTGTCTAGGGAAGGCAGTGCCCGGAACTGGGAACAGGAAGCACTTTATTGCCCAGAGGATGTTAGGAGCTGCTGTGTTCTCTCCATTCACCCCTGCCTGGCTAAGACCTGCAGTACTCGGGAGCACCTGCACACACATGTTCAGCGTGCATATATGGGGAGTCTTTTCAGTTCCAAAGTCAGCCCCGCAGGTCATTCCCCTACCATGCTGGGAGCGCATATCGCCCACATAGGTGGTGTGTGTCAAAGATACATCACCATTGCAGCTTCTGCTTTCCCAAACATATTGCAGTAGGGTGCTGATGTATTAAATGTTTATATGTCCAGTTATATATAGAAAAAAAGCAGGCTATAAAGTACTGTATTCACTGAGCTAATTTTTTAAAATTTAAAATCCATACAGAAAGAAAAGTTCTGTAAGACAACTTAGTAAAATGGTTATCCGTGAGTGGCAGAATTAAAAGTGATTTGCTAATCTGCAAAAACCACAATTACTATTATGAGGGCAATGTTATTTAAAGTAATGATAATAGCAATAAAAAGTCCTGCCCATGATAAGAAAATCTGCTCCCACCTCAGATACTTCTTTGCCTGAAACCAGCATTCATATTTATTTTCCATTTTGAACAATCTGATTTGATTTTAAGCCTCTTATTCTGGTGGGATTTCAACGAGGTGCACATACCCACAGTCACACTGAAGAAATGACAGAATCCTGGAAGCAGGCGGACTGTCCGTTCCCGCAGCACACTGCATCTGTGTGGTCTGCCTCGGGCTCGGGTGGCAGCAGCTGAGATGGCTGGTGATGGCCTGGCCACTGTTACTATGTCCTGGGCTTTGAAGCTTAGATTCTGTTCTTTCAGTCATTTTTTCAGAATAGTTCTAAGATTACAATTATGTAAGGTAGAGGGAATTTTTACAGACTGACGTTATCTTAAAGATCATTAAGGTGATGGGAGCAGAACGATTTCAAAATATTTAGAACGCCATTACCTCAAAGGGAGCATTATTTCCATTAAACATTTATTGTTTATTAGGCGCAGACTGCTATATGCTTTGTGCCTTGGGCAACCTACACATTTTGGGGTTTTTTGTAGGGCTTTTAAAATTTGACACAAGACTGTCAACTAAAGAAATGAGGAACAACTGGGAAAAGGACGTTGCGGCTGTGATTTCGCCTGAACTGGAGGTAAGCAGTCAATGGCGGCTGTGTTGTCCCCTGCCCAGGAAGGAAGGCTCCCGGCGTGTGCCGAGCGCGCCCTGCCTGCCGCCCTTCGAGGTGGTGCCGGCAGTAGCCTGCAGCTGAGCCCGATTCCGATGCTGTCCACCTCAAGTCACCCCATCCTCCTCCTGTCCCCACGTGCCCTTCCCTCCTGCAGCTGCTCATGAGTCAGTCCAAGGAATTACTGGGAATCCAAGTGCAGGCAGTATTTTTCTCTCCATTACTTTTATAGCAGAATGTAACATACAAGGTAGAGAAATAAACTATCACGTAGATACCCACTAAAAATGAACTGACAATTATAGATGAATTACTCATCTAGCAGTCACAATACTACTAAGAGTAATATAGGTCTCTGAATCTCATTCTGTTTGGGGAGACATCAATCTATAAACAAAGAACACTGAAATTGGAATAAAAGATCAAAGGGAATGCCTGACGACACACTCAGAGCAGGGGACAAACTCCCTAGCATGTAGACACCCACTGGTGGAGTGACTGGCTGTTCCAATCTGTGTGCGGCAATACCTCACTTCCAGAATTGTTTCATTTTCTCCATCCAGCATCTAGAAAAAACCCTTCCCACCATTAATATTCTCATCAGCCAAGATAAGCGTATCAGCTCTAACCCTGTGGCCAAAATAATATATGGTGACCCAGTGACCTTCCTGCCCCACCTGCCCCGGAAAAGTGTGGTTCATTGCTCTAAGATTTGGAGCTGCAGGAAAAGAATTACAGTTGAGCACCTCCAGCACATCGTGGAACAGAAAAATGGCAAAGAAAGAGTGCCCATCCTCTGGCACTTCCTGCAGAAGGTACGTCTGGCTCACCCCGGCTGCCTCCCTTTCTCAGTGCAGTTCCCCAGTAGACCTGAAGGCCCTGGGCTTTTATGTAGTATAATCATTCCTAAAGACGGGACGTCTTCACAAACTGTTTCAGTGTTTGATTTTACATAGAATGTCTGTAGCAGAAGACTCAGGGACAGAGATCTTCATTCAACTCCAACCATACGATCGCCTAAAGTGTCAAGTCACAGACGAAATACACACCCAGGCTGGGATTAGCCGTGGCCTGTGGGGAAGCTGGAGGCCGGGAGAAGGCTCCATCATCACTCAGCCAGACAGAAAAGCGGGCAGCTGTTTCCCAGCTGCTCTGCTCTTCTGTCTGCAGTGCTGGAGCATGGACCAATCAAAGCAAACTCCTCCCTGTGCCCAAGCATCGAGCTGTAGGTGGAAGATGCGAGTGAGTGGGTGTGAGCTCACAGTGGTGGGGTACCGGGGATCCACCAAGTGTACTAGTTATGTCTGCTGGAATTAGAAACACATACTTTTTGGCTGGGTGCAGTGGCTCATGCCTGCAATCCCAGCACTTTGGGAGGCCAAGACGGGTAGATCACGAGGCCAAGAGATCCAGACCAACCTGGCCAACATGGAGAAACCCTGTCTCTACCAAAAATACAAAAGAATTAGCTGGGCGTGGTGACACACGTCTGTAGTCCCAGCTGCTTGGGAGGCTGAGGCAGGCGAATCTCTTGGACCCAGGAGGCAAAGGCTGCAGTGAGCTGAGATCGTGCCACGGCACTCCAGCCTGGCAACAGAGAAGGCAGGCAGGCAGGCAGGCAGGCAGGGACGGAAGGAGGGAGACGAAGGGAGGGAAGGCAGGCAGGGAGGCACACTTTCTAACTTTCATCCATTTGCACTTTCATTTTCTGCAATAGATTTCTAATCATTTCTCACCATGGACTAGTATTTGCTGTCTGGCAAGGCAGAAGATGACTGGAAGTTTGTATTGGTCAGTTAAGAAATGTTAGCTCCAATGACAGGAGGGACTTCTTCTCAATGCTGTGCTCTCTCTCTCTGAGGTGCAGTTTCATTATATTGAAGATGCTTAGATCCTAGGTCTTCGGAAGGACACGCAGGAATAACGCCAGCCCTCGTTGTCTAAGCTCTGAGTCTCTTCTCCCAGCAGCTTCTCTTCACACCCAGCCAGTCACATAGGCCCTTCATCAGCCGTTGGTGCACGTGGCTGATGTACCAGCTCCATAGAGGCTGAGCTCCGCCTTCTCCATCCTCCATTTCTAACACGTTGCACTGTTCATACTTGCAGGAAGAGCAGGGGGGGCCCTTTTTCCATTTTCAAGCTCCATGCCATGTCACAGAAAATGACACTGATCAGCTTAAGCTACAAATACAAGTCTCCCAGCCAGCCTCAAAGTCTGTATCCCCAGTAATATGTTTTAGGTCAATAAAAATTGTTACCGGGTGGTCTTCCCTTCTCCAGGAAGCAGAGCTGAGGCTGGTGAAGTTCCTGCCTGAGATTTTGGCCCTGCAAAGGGGGCTAGTGAAGCAGTTCCAGAACGTCCCGCAGGCCGAATACCGCTCCATCAGAGGCTTCATCAGCAGCCACAGTTCAGGTGTGGCTCTGCTCTGATGAGACCAGGACTGTCCCGTATTTGGTGGTTTGAAAGGATCGCTGCAGAGCGGGGGCAGGGTGGGGAGGAGGAAAGGAGGAGCTAATGGGTGCTCTATAGCCTAAGCCCTTAGCATGAGATGAAGGGTACTTGAATCCCAAAAACATCAGAAGCTTTTGCTGCACCTGAAAAGCACCTCCCTCTCTAGCTCTGCAAACTCAGCTCAGTGCTTCAAACAGCATCTCAGACATGCTTGACTGCACAGAGCAGCAAAGATAGGCTCCTGGCAGAGCATGTAACAAGGGTGGTGTGGCCCCAGCAGCAGGGTTGCTATCACAGAGCTCTTACAAAGTGTTCTATTCAACAGATGGGTTGAGGCAGCTGCTGCAGAACAGAATCACCATCTTTCTGTCGACATGGAACAAACTGAGAAGATCGCTTGAAACAAATGGTTAGTGTCCTGTCCCCCGTCACTAAGCATTCCAGGAGAGCCTGGTCTGAAAGCTTTTTCCATCAATCAGCCTGACTCGGCCCATCCTGTGAACACAGCACTGTGTTAATGCTTAACTAGTGACTCTTTTGATGGCGGTGTCTGGGATGAGGAAAATAATGTCAGGAAAATAAACCCTCAGTCCTCTTCAGCCCCTAAATGGCTTGAACAAAAGAGAGCTGAGAGCATTTGAAACCTATCAGCGATGGGGCAGAAGCGACACCCAGCTCCCGGCTCTGTGTGGAGCTGACGGCTTCTGCACCCTCCTCTCCATGCCTAGATTCTGTGAGGAGTTGAACTCCTCTCGGCTTAAGAATAACCCTGTCGTTTAAAGGGGAGATCAACCTACCTAAAGAGTACTGTAGCATGGACTTGGATCTGGACACTGATTTTGAGATCCTTCTGCCACGTCGACGGGGCCTGGGCCTCTGCGCTACTGCTCTCGTCAGCTACTTGATTCGCCTACACAATGAAATCGTCTACGCAGTGGAGAAACTCTCCGAGGAAGAAAGCAGGTGTGTGCATGAGCTTACAGGAAGTGCTGCCTGCTCAGCCCGGGGGCCCTAGGCCCAGTGGGGCAGACAGAAGCAAGCCTCAGCGCCTTCCCTAACAGACACTCCTTCAGCCTCCCTCACAAGCCAGCGACCACCCCACACCTGGGTATGGTATTCATCTGCTCCAGCTGTGAGAAATCACACAGGAGCCGGCTCCCTGCAACCTAGAGCCCTCAGCCCATGCGCCCGGCCTGGAGGCTGGCCTGGACACTGAGCGCTGTCTTCTGCCCCTCAGCTATTCCGTGGATGCCTCCGAGATCACTGACCTGCACGTCATCAGCTACGAAGTGGAGCGGGACCTGACCCCACTGATTCTCTCCAACTGCCAGTACCAGGTGAAGCAGGGCAGGGAGACCCTGCAGGAGTTTGACCTGGAGAAGATTCAGCGGCAGATCATCAGCCGCTTCCTCCAGGGCAAGCCCCGGCTGAGCCTCAAGGTAGGGCTGACTCCACCACTGCTGCTCCTCTGGTCCATGCGTCTGTTGGAACTAGCAGCCCTTGGACTGTTTCTCTTGTGAGAGGGAGAAGTGCCTCACCCCAGTCTGATCTGCGTCCCCTCCCTGACACCCACACAGACCTGTGTGTGTCATGGAGCCGATCTGTTCCTGCTCTCCTGAGCCTTCTCCTACAGGGCCATCTGCACCTCAGTTCCCCAAGGGACCGTTGAGCTCTTTTTTTTTTTGAAACAGGGTCTCACTCTGTTTCCTAGGCTGCAGTGCGGTGGTGCCATCTTGGCTCACTGCAGCCTCCCTCCACCTCTGGGCTCAAGTGATCCTCCCGACTCAGCTTGGGAAGCTAAGGCCACAGGTATGCACCATCACACCTAGCTAATTTTTGTATTTTTTGGTAGAGATGGGGCTTCACCACATTGCCCAGCTGGTCTTGAACTCTTGGGCTCAAGGGATCCGCCCGTCTCAGCCTCCTAAACTGCTGGGATTACAGGTGTGAGACACCGCACCTGGCTGACTGTGGAGGTCTTGATGGCCTCGTCATCTAGGTTTTTCTACCACAGTTAAGAGCACTGCCACCCCCAAAGCCCCTCTTCCTTCAGCCTCCGCGGAGAACCCACCAGCAGGCGCCACTAGCTGTGCCTTCTGGGTCCTCATCTGACTGCCAGAGCCCACTCGAGTTAAAAGCATCTGTCCGTAACCTGGACTGCTGGCAGTTCCTTACTGGTCCCCACCTCCAGGTTCTTCAGTCCACAGCCTAAAACCCACATCTGGCTTTCTTCACACTGTGCTGACGGCCCTGCCTGGCCTCCCTACACATGGGATAAAGCCGACACTCTGTGGTCTGGCGTGCGAGGGTCTGTAGCCTGGCCCAGCCCAACCTTCCAGCCCTGCCTCCAGCTGGAACCACCTCCCTACCCTGCATCCCATGACCTCACGCACGGGAGCCGCAGCAGGAACTTCCCATCTCTGTTCTTTCACCCGACAGCACTTGTTCCTTCCAGCCGCAGTCAAATCTACTGGACTTACGTAGATCTATCCCCGCGCTACCTGCAAGTGCACCCAGAACTGAGAGCCCACAGCTGTTTATAATTCTGCCTCACTTCCCTGTCCTCCGGCAGAGTGACTGCCTGTGCCTGGTCTGTGCCTTCAGTGGCTGAATATATGAATGAGCCATACAGATACCTGTTGCCCTCGCACCTCCTGTGGCGAACCAGGCCACAATGACATGACAATATCTTGTCATGTAACTGGCTGTGGGGGCTCAGCTGGATTCCCTGTTGTGCTGTTTCTGTAAACAGTGGGTTGATGACAGGGAGGGGTGCTCTCTGCCAAGGGATACACTAGGCAGCATGGCACTACACTGGAATTCTGGCTGAGGATTCTGTTTGTCATCTGATGGCAACGTCCACGATGGATTTAATTTTTGAAAACTTTTCTTTCTCAATTTAGGGAATACCCACCCTGGTATACAGACACGACTGGAACTACGAACATCTCTTTATGGACATCAAGAACAAAATGCCACAGGTGGTCCCCATAACCCTTCTCCTTGGCCCGGGGCTTTTTGCCTTCTGAGCGTGTTTTCATCCACATTAGGCCCGCTCCAGCTTGCCCTGGGTGTTTGCTGTGAGCCGCAGTTTCCACAGCCTCCCTGAGGACCCCAGGGGGCTCCCTAAGAGCCCAGTGCTCTTTGCACAGGGCAAGACAGCAAATCAGCAAGATTTCTTGTAGAGTAAAAGCAGGTTGACTTCTTGTGGGTTCAATGCTTAGGAATGATGTCATGGCCATGCATGCTGAGGCAGAAAGGCCGTGGAACCAATCCCTGCCTGCTCTCTGCATGCTGGTATTGTTAGGCAGACCTCTGTGTGTTAGGGAACCAATCCGTGCCTGCTCTCTGCATGCTGGTATCGATAGGCAGACCTCTGTGTGTCATGGAGCCGATCCCTGCCTACTCTCTGCCTGCTGGTTTGATAGGCAGACCTGTGTGTGTCTCCATGCCTCTGGAGTGGTTTGAAGATTCACTGCCCTTGTGGCTTGGGCAGTGAAGGGGCTCAGCTCTCTTACCAGGTGGTGAGAAGCAAGAAGCCAGCCCATAGATGTCCCTCTCCTGCTTTTCCTTTCCCAGACCTCCCTCCCCAGCTCAACCATCAGTGCCATCAGTGGACAGCTGCAGTCCTACAGTGATGCCTGTGAAGCGCTGTCTGTCATAGAAGTCACTCTGGGGTTCCTGAGCACAGCCGGAGGGGATCCAAACATGCACCTGAATGTGTATGTTCAAGACGTCCTGCGGATGGGTGATCAGACTACGCAGGTGTTAAAGGTGGGTCACACACGAAGGCGCTCTCGAACGAAATCAGCACAGCCCCTCGTCCTAATCTCCCTGCTTCCTGCTGTGATAGGACATTCAGGGAGTGCCACTCCAGGCTGCCTGAAAAGGACGGGGAGATAAGAACAACCACTCACCCGGTCAGTCCAGTGTAAACACACAGGGGACAGTGGAGAGACACATGCTAGAAATGCCAGCAGTCTAGACAGAGCACACATGTGGCTGAGCACGAGGCTCCTGCTAACCGTGTGATGTGAATGGACTCCGAGGTGCTGTAGGCGGGAACTGGCGGACAGAACAGAGAGGGTCTTCACGAGGAGGGAAATCACGAGGACAGATGGAGTGAAGAGAAGAATGCCCGTGTGGAGAGCATTCAAGTTCCACTCAGGACAGCACTAAGGTGACACCTTAGCCCCTCACTCAGGAATTCCGTTCCTCCTGCAGGCCCTAAACAGATGCCAGTTAAAACACTCCATTGCCCTCTGGCAGTTCCTGTCTGCTCATAAGTCTGAACAGCTGCTGCGACTGCAGAAGGTGAGTCTGGTCTGTTCCTCTCCACCGGACAGAGGGACTGACTGTGCTCCTTTCTCCCTGCGGGCTTTAATGTTTCATTTGGTCTTCCATCGTTTTAGGAGCCATTTGGGGAAATCAGTTCGAGGTACAAAGCAGATCTGAGCCCGGAAGATGCTAAGCTCCTTGGCACATTCCTGAATCAGACTGGCCTAGATGCCTTCCTGCTAGAGCTGCACGAAATGATGGTCTTGAAACTAAAGAACCCCCAAACCGAGGGGAGCTTCAACCCTGAGTGGAGGTATGGATTCGCACACCTGTTGGGCAGGGCAGACACAGAATGTTCTGTGTCTTTCCTGTGATCTTCCACAGACCCCAAAATAGACACAAAAACAGTTCTTACCACAGAATCCCATTCCCTGCTTTTTAACATTACCAGGGCGCCTGAGAACCAACTTTTTGGTTTGAATCTCTATTGGGTTTTTTTTTTTTTTTTTTTTTTTGGAGACAAGAGTCTTGCTGTCACCCAGGCTGGAGTACAGTGGAGCAATCTCAACTCACTGCAACTTTGGCTCACTGCAACCTCCCCCTCCCGAGTGATTCTTGTGCCTCAGCCTCCCAAGTAGCTGGGACTACAGGCACATACCACCATACCCGGCTAATTTTTGAATTTTTTGTAGAGACGGAGTTTCGCTATGTTGGCCAGGCTGGTCTCCAACTCCTGACCTCAAGTGATCTGCCTGCCTCAGCTTCTCGAAGTACTAGAATAAGAAGGTGTGAGCCACCACGCCCAGCCTCAAAGTCATATACTCTAATTTTAACAAGTAGACTTACTACATCAAAGTCTCTTGAAACTGAGTCTTGCTCTGTCACCCAGACTGGAGTGCTGTCGTGCAATCTTGGCTCGCTGCAGCCTCCACCTCCTGGGCTCCAGTGATCCTCCCACCTCAGCCTCCTGAGTAGCTGGGACTACAGACATACACCACCACGCCCACCTAATTTTTGTATTTTTGCTAGAGACAGGGTTTCACCATGTTTCCCAGGCTGTTCTCCAACCCCTAAGCTCCAATGATCCATCCGCCTCAGCCTCCCACAGTGCTGGTATTACACACATGAGCACTGTGCTGAGGAGACTGTTTTAAACGCTCTTTCCCTTTGATTTTTCAGCCTGAGAGACACTCTAGTAAGTTACATGGAAACTAAAGAAAGTGAAATTCTTCCTGAAATGGAATCTCAGTTCCCAGAAGAGATACTGCTCGCCAGTTGTGTCTCAGTGTGGAAAACAGCTGCCGTCCTGAAACGGGACAGACAAATGAGATAGAATCATTTGCTCAGCTGTCTTTGGATAAGACTTGGGAGAGAAGGCCCCTCTCTCCTCGCCCCCAGCATGGACTTCATCGCTGACTGGTGCCTTTGCATTCAGAAGGACGGCTGTCAGCACAGCACCAAATTCAAGACCAAGGCTTGCTACCTGAGCTGACAGCTTTCCGAAAGCCAAGCCGTTTCTGAACCATGCATACATATATTCTAAAACTTTCTCATCATGAGTACTGTTCATTAGGAGATGACAACGAAGATGAAATTGGAAATAAACCATTGTTTACATCCCAGGAGGGAAGCAGCTCAGCCACACGCAGTAACGATCTGTGTCTGCAGCCCGCTTGCCTCCGGCACTGCCCACCCCCCTTTTTTCCTAAATCTGTGCTCACAGAAGAGAATCTCATTTTCTTCTTTCTTCCATGTCCTTAAATATTGAGTACTGTATACACACTTCTGGGTCCAGAAGATGATGTGAAAAAGTGCCAGACTATTTTTTGTATTCTCACAAATACAAGAAAAATCAGGGCATTTTGTGAGTGCCTTAAGACCAAACTAACAAGATCTGACCCATACCCTCACAATGAGTCACTGCCAGATTTCAGAGGGCAAGAGCCAAAAAGCCTCGTTGGGAAAAGCACCGGACTTGGGCCAGTGACACTGTCAGGGCCTTGGTTTCCTCCCGCATAAAACGAAGGCAGTGGATTAATGGCCAAAGATTCTTCTGATCCTAGTATTTTAAAATTATAAAAGAAACTAGAAGACTGTAAACTTGGGTCCCAGGCCTGGTTCTGGCAGTTCCGTGGGGAGTTTTTATGTAGCATTATGCCAAATAAACATGCAGTCTCCATGTGCTCTGGCGTATGAGTATCTAGTCCTTTCTGTGGTTCCCAGCCAAGGCTAAAGACTAAGACTCAGAGTGTGTACAAAACCAGCCACGTTTCTGAGGGAGGGAAAAGAAAATAGGCCCTGAGCCAGGGTCTTGTGCTGTCTTTCTCACTCAAGCATTGCCTTTTATCTAAAATCTGCTTTGACACTTAACGACCTCTCTGGACTAATTTCTCTTCCTAGACAGCTCAGCACAGCTGTTGACAAGTTAGAGGCAGTGTCCTTAATATACATTCTAAATGAGGTAACGACTCAATCAACTTGAAATTAGGCCCAAGGAGTGACAGCTACAAAAACAAAAAATGCTTGTTCAGGACTCAGCCAGGCACATCTTGGGCAGCACATGCAGGAGGCCCGGAAGGAGCTGTGCTCCGTTCTCCTGTGATGTCACCATCACAGTGTCTGATGAAGGAAACAGTGACCCCAACTGCAGGCAGTGGCCGGTTCCACGCCGTCATCTATGATTGTTTCTCCTTCTAGACTACGCAGAGCCACTTGCCGCAGAGATCTGCATTCCGACTGCCCAGTGATGGGTGTGGGGGCCAGGGGTGGGCTTGTGGAAGTCTTCAGCTTGCATCTGGAGCTCCTTTGCTACCTCCAAGCTGGCCATGAGGTGGCAGCTCACACCCGCAGATTCTCATGAGCCAGACCTCAGCAGCTGGGAGTCCGGTGTCAGTCTTTCTGTGAAGGCCTTTGTTTTCCCTTTGGCCTGGGAATCTTTCCCATTTTTATGAAGGGTTTTAATTGTTTCATTTTGTGTGCTGTGCTCAAAGCCTCAGCTATCACTATCTTGCATTATCTTGTTTGTATAGAAATATACGGCCTAGCAGAGGCAAAAGTGAATTTCGTTTTACTTGTTATACCTGTCTTAATAAATTGGAGTTTTGCTGCTAAAGAACCCTTCTCTTTGGAGGCAGAGCTTCTATTTAAGGCACACAGACATCAACTAGGCTTTTGGGAATTGTTTCTGTGGTTTGTGGAAAGGCCCTCGCACAGGTATCCATGAGGCAGTATGTTCAGACAGAAAACATGCTATGCTTTCGCACGTAAGATGGGTAACTTTTCCTCTGGACAAAAAGACAGCAGGCCTGCGAGTCCACAGTGGAGTTTTGTGCCACTCCCTCTAGCTGAGCTGAGACTTAAAAAGCTGACGGCCTAGCCTGAGTGGAGCCCCCGTGCCCTGCATAAAATGACGACTCTGGAAACAGCAGGGCTGTTGCTGACAAGGAGTCCAGGTAGAGCTAGCTAACCTCATCAGCGAGTCCATTTGTGGGGTGAGAGATAAACAGTGAGCCTTCCAGGAGCCCAATTACGTTTGAGTGCTGAAAGTGCCACTTTAGGGGCGAAATTGCATTTTTTTCTTCCAAAAAGGAAGGGCTCTTCCAGGTGAGAAACCTGTGGTCTGGCACCACAGCTAGAAGAGGCATGCTGGCCTGCACAGGAAGACTCGCTGTGTCTGCCCTGTGCCAGCCTCGCCTTCCCCTGCAGTTCCTGTTTCAGCTGTGGATGCCTCCCCACCAACCCTGACCTTACCCTTCCCAACCCTTTATCCATCCTCACACCGTTCCCCTGGACAGTTCAGTGCTGCGGAGTTCTTTCTGCATTCAGCCTTACCTTGGTGGTGACTTAACTGAAAATCTTCATAACTGCTCATTATCTCCTTTTCTTCAAGACCTTACTGTGAAAAAATTAGTCGAGTGTGCGCACATGTAATCCCAGCTACTTGGGAGGCTATGGTGTGAGGATTGCTTGAGCCTGGGAGCTTGAGGCAGCAGTGAGCTGTGATCGCACCACTGCACTCCAGCCTGGGTGACAGAGACAGACCTGTCTCAAAAAAATAAAATGAGGACCTTATGTGTGTGTAAATTATTTGCCTTTCATTAATGGTTGTAAGACTGCCATTTGTTAACTGAGATGGCCATGAGCTATTTCAGTCATTCCTATACGTTCAGGCAATTCCAATTTAGAAAGAAACTTCCAGTGCTAAATAATTATTGGGAAGAAAATGTCAGCTCAAAGGGCCAAGTAGGTAAAGCTGCCCAAGCCTAGTCGTGCACATATGCACAACCTGGGCCCATACAGGCGAGTGTTAGAGGCTGGAGGAGGGGCCCTGGGTGCAGCGAGTGCTGCACTAGTGTGCTGAAGGAAAACACCTCTGATTTAATACATTCAGTGTGGCGGGTAATGAGGCTGCAGAACTGGGGAGGTGGCAGGAGAAAACCTGAGCCTTGAGCTGAATAACAATCCAAGCTATCATTAGCATTGATGTTGCATTATTCACTATTCTAATCCCATCATGTCCGTTAATTAAGCTCAGCCATTACCATTACGAATCCTGTTTCCAGCTGGAAAAACCACCACCAGGAAAGAGCATTTTCCCCAAGAGAGCAAATTTGGTCAAAACTGACACGTAATCACCCTCTCTGCTGGATATGCTGGGGACAGCCCTTTTGAGGAGGTGGGGGTGTATGGGAAAGCAACCTGTGCCCAAAGCAGGGGATGTTAGGGAGGCCGGAGGAGGGGCCCTCGGCCCAGCAAGTGCTCCCCCAGGCTGCTCCACTCAGGTGCTCCACAGCCCATAAAAAACACCTTCAGCCCTGCTGCACTTCCCCTCACACCTAAACTTACTAAAAGGTCCTGCCTTCCCCAGTATTCCTTCACGATCACTACCACCTGTGCCCTGAAGCGCAACAGAACCTCAACCCAGGGGACAGCCACTTCCTCAGAACCTACGAGCTTTGCCCCATCGCCACGGACCCACGAGTGACTCCTAATTACCAAATCCAAGGGCTCCTTCGCCCTGACCACTCTGGAACCCAACAGAGCTGACACAGCCCAGACCCGCCTGTGAGTCCTGGCTCTCCCATTTGCCAGCTCTATGGCTGTGGGCAAGCGGCTTGACCTCTCTAAGCTTCAGTTTCCTCGTCTGTGAGATATCCGTCAGTGCTCTGGTGGGAAAGAAGCCGGTGTAGGTCAGCAGCGGAGCACGGTGCACGGGGTGCAGTGGACGGCGACGCTCATTCGTTGAAAACTGACCCTGCTTTCAAACCCTTGTCAGTTGCCAAAGCTGTCTGAAGCCTTTCCTGAGCCTCAAACTCTAGTTAACGAGAGTCTCATTTCATCTTCTGTATCTTCCCCTTTGTTAGTCCAAACTGCACCATTTTCTAAGCCCCCTGCCATGTTGCAGACTTTGGTAAAAGTCAAACATCCTACGGGGGTTCGGGCCATGAGAAACAGCCTGCCTTACATTCTGCTGGGACTAAGTGCAAGGAACGCCACATTCCGCCGAAACCACCTCATCTTGGGAACAGGTTATCTGCATCTTCTGGGACAGCAAGCCAGACTGCCCAGACCCCTCCCTCCCGGGCCTCTGAGTACCCCAGCAGGTGATCGCCGGCGGGCTCTGGCACTAAGCTGCTCGCCCACCGCCACAGGTTTTTGCAATATACCTGCGTTGCTGCAGAGCCGCCTGCGCGCGCTCAGACTCTCTCGCTACATCATTAACCTTCACCTTCCCTTTCAAAACCTAACACCCTTGACATTTACATTCAGACCCTAATATGCATATTTTATACATATATGTCATATACACAACACACACATACACACGCCCTTCTGAATGCTCCTAGTAGAATATAAAACCACGGGTTAAACTGCTACACTTCAGCTTCACTGGCTGCCTTTCAGTGCTTCAGATACACCCACCTTCCTCGCAGCCCGGGACCTCCACGCAAAAGCTGTTCCATTCCCCCGCCATGCCCTCTCGCTCACCCTGCAGGTCTCTTCAGTATCGCCTCTCACAGAGGCCTTTCCCAACCACCGGTCTGAAGTCGGCTCCCCGCAAATAAACAATATTCTCCCTCACAGTATTCACACAACACCTGGCACAGCGAGAGCCCGGAGCCAGCACTCGTTCGCTGAGGAGCGCGGGGTGAGAACCGATACTCCCAAGGTTGCCCGGACATGGTCTGGGAGGAGAGGCTTTCTGCCCAGCGAAGTCCAGCCCAGATGAAACCCAGTCCAAGTCTGCAGCTCCGCGCCCCGCCATGAGTCCAGCCCGCGAGGCTGTGAGGAACCGAAACACACGAGACCCGCCCTCGAAAACTTGAGGGCACCCCTGAGCGGCCGTCGGGGGGTCCGTCAACGACAGGCGCTCGGTAAGTGCTCCTGAGGCAACCGCCGGCATGTCCTGGGCCTGGTGAGTCCTTTCGGGATTCGCCAAAGGCGGACGCTGACCGGGTGGAGGCGTGACCGGCAGAGCTGGACCACCCTTTCCCAAGAGCTGAGGGGCCGTGTCCGCCGGCTCTCAAAACCCGCAGAGCGCAGCGCTCGCGGCGGGGACTGCAGAAGCGGCACAGGAGTCACGGGGCTCCCGGGTCCTCGCGCGGTCACTCACCTGGCCCCAGCTGTCTGCTGAAAACGGGGTAGCCGGCCTCCCAGGTCCGAGCCCGTAACGCGCGCGGGGCCGCCGGGCAACTCGAAGCCGAGTGCGTGAGCTTCCAATAACCGAGCGGCTCCCGCCTAGTGGCCACGAGCTTCTAAACACCCCGGCTGGAAGTGCGACCCGGGAAAGCGCCAGCGTCTCCACGGCGAGGGCGAATGGCGCATGCGCGAGTCGCCTCCGGAAGTGACGTGCAGAAGGGGCGCCCGAGACGGAGCCATGGCCCGGGAGGCAGCTGCACCGCTGTCGGAGGAAACGCTGTCTCTGTGGAAACGGTAATGCTGCGGGCGACGCGCAGGAGGCGGGCGCTGAGGCCGCGCGGCCCTCCGCAGACCCTCCGAGCTTGTAGTCTTCAGGCTGTGGAGTCGGAGTGGCCGCCGCCCGAGCCTCCCGAGCGCGGCCCAGCTTCCGGCGCGGGAGCGGAGGGACCTCGGGAGTTGTAGTCCGCGGGGTGGGCGCTGTTCTCGCTTCCGGCCACGCTTGTTGGGCCTGCGCGTGCCGGGTTCTCCGCCCACCCGTCTCCCGGAGACTGTGGCCTCGCCAGTGTATCCCTTGCCTTCCCTTGAAGCTGGAGAAGACCCGGCAGAGGCGTTTGGCCGCGCGGGTGGAGGAGGCAGAGTCTGGGGTGTGGCCCCGGCTGGATTTGACGCTTCTGTCCCCCCAGGGAGCAAGCTCGGCTGAAGGCCCGCGTCGTAGACCGGGACACTGAGGCGTGGCAGCGGGACCCCGCCTTCTCGGGTCTGCGGAGGGTCGGGGGCGTTGACGTGTCCTTCGTGAAAGGGGACAATGTCCGTGCCTGTGCCTCTCTGGTGGTGCTCAGCTACCCTGAGCTCGAGGTAACCCGGGAGGACGCTAAGCTGGAGGCGGGCCCCTCGGTGGGCTCGGGCACGTGGCCTCCGGGACAGGGAGCCGTGCCCGCCTAGAACCCGGCTTCTCGTTTTGTGGGTGTCTTAATAGTCTGGGGAGTCTTGTAAGGGAGAAAAAAGGCAAAACACTAAGGGAATTCTGTGACTTAATCAGCTCATGAGCTTTGACTCCAGGTCTGATTGTTGTCCTGGGTTCTCATCTCAGTGACTGGCACGCCACACTGCCACTTGCCCAAGCTGGAAATCCCTGTCCTCCTGGGCGCCTCCCTTCCTCTCACGTCCAGTCGCGCACTTAGCTCCCTTTCTTTCTGCCTCTCAAATGTCGCTAGAATCTATCCCCTTGTCTGTTTGCCCTCTGCTCCTTGCCTGGCTGTGCCTCCGTCACTCCTGTGGGTTCCTGAGCAGCATTTTCATGGCTGCCCTGCCTCAAGCGTTCCTCCTCAGTGGTTTCTTTTCCATACTGCCAGCAGACCGATTTTCCTAAAAAGCAAGTATTTTCCTCAAAAGCAACAAGTCCCTCCCTCCCTCCCTCCCTCCCTCCCTTCCTTCCTTCCTCTTTCTCTCTTTTTCTTTTATTTTTTTGAGACAAGGTCCCACTCTGTGGCTCAGGCTGAAGTGCAGTGGCATGATCTTGGCTCACTGCCAAGATCTGATCTTAACCTCCTGGACTGAAATGATCTCCCACCTTAGCCTCCTGTAGCTAGGACCACAGGTGTGAGCCACCACACTCGGCTTTTTTATTTTTTGTAGAGACAGGGTCTCACTATGTTGCCCAGGCTTGTCTCCAGCTCCTGGGCTCAAGGGATACTCCCACCTTGGCTTCCCCAAGGGCTGAGATTCCAGGTGTGAACCACCGCATGCAGCCCACAAGTCCTCTTAAAACATTTAAGTGCTTTTCTCATGACCTCATGCTAAATAAAGTTCACTGTCATTGCCATGGCTTAAAGGCCCTTTATGAACTGTCCCCTGCTTAATTTAATAAGATGCTATAGGCGCAGCTCTCACCACCATTCTCAGTTCTTCCCACCCCCTACAACCCACGTTGAATCCTTCAAACGTGTGCCATGCTGTATTTGGCTACCTGACCTTTGCAGTAATGTTTCCTCTCCTGGAGGGGTTTCCATCTGGCTAACTCCTACTCATAAGGGCTCAGTTTAGACATTACTTCCTCCGCTAAGCTCCCTCTCATTTCACAAGACCAGGCGTTGCCCCTCAGCACTGTGTCTTAGTCCGCGTGGGCTGCTGTAACAGAATACCTTAGACTTGGTGGCTTACCCACAGCAGGAGTTTATTTCTCACCGTTGTGGAGGCTGGAAGCTCTCGATCGGTGCGGGCGCTCTTCTAGGTTGCACACGGCCAGCTTCTTAACTGCATTCTCACATGGTGATCCACTCACCTCCCAAGAGGCCCCACCTCTTAATACTGTCACCTTGTGAGTTATAATTTCTACACATGAATTTGGGGAGGACACAAACGTTTAGACCATAGCAACTGTCTGCTTCCTCTTTATCTCACTGGAATGGAACTGGCCTGTCTTCCCTACTGGAATGTAAACTCCGTGATGGTAGAAACCATGTTTTGCCCCCACCAAAGGGAGCATGCAGAAGACACTGGACTCTTCCTTAAATAGATATGTGCGTGAATGGACCGTGGGCTTGGGATTTATGTAAGAATCCACAGCTCCGGAAGCCTTGGCAGCAGCAGAGTTTGACACGGAAGCCTCTGGGCGCCAGTGTTTCCCCTTTCATTGCCCCTCTGCCAGCTCCCAAAGATGACACACATCTTCCTGCTTCCGGCTCCCTAAGATGACACACATCTTCCTGCTTCCGGCTCCCAAAGATGACACACATCTTCCTGCTTCCGGCTCCCAAAGATGACACACATCTTCCCGCTTCCATAGCTTTGTGCTTTACTTGGAAGGCCCCTTTCAGGCTAAATTGAGCAAAGATGTATTGAGTGCCTACTGTGTGCTAAGATTGGGATATTCACAATCCCTACCCTAAGAGGTCGCCTGGCCATTTTGTAGGCTTGCATTGGGGAGGGAGCACGGTCTGAGGAGCCGGACTGCTCATGCCCACACCCTGCTCTGCCACTTCCCACTTGGCCCTCTAGGCCTCTGTCTCCGTGTTTCTAACTTGAGGATGATAGTGGTATTCATACCCAGCTGAGTTGTGATGAGCAACACGTGAAACGCATGGAAAGCAATTTACACAGCATTCCCTTCCCCCTCCAGCTTTCCCTGGCTGCGAGGTATCAACCTCTCATCTGCATCCTGGGCCTCTTTTTAACACATGTGCTGTTACAGCACTTCTCGCATTGTATTAAAGTTGGTTGTTTACGATTCCGTTTCTCCCTTGACTGGAAGTTTTCTAGGGGAGGGCTGTACCGTATTTCTTTTATAACCCCAGCACCAAGCAAAGCGCCTGCTACTTTGTTGGCGTTGGTTGTCCCGGCTATGAAAGCTTGGACTAGGAAGGGATCTTGGAAGAGTCTGGTCCACTGATTCCTGAATGCCTGAGCATGAACCTGCAGAAGGAGAATCACCCAGAAGTGTGTTGAAAAACAGATTCCACAGGCACATTCTCAAAGACAGAGTAGATCCGTGGCTGCCATGGACTTGGAGTGGGATGGATGGGAAGTGACTGCTGACGGGGATGAGGTTTATTTTGGGGTTAAGGAAAATGTTCTAAAATTAGATTATAGTGATAGTGCAAGACTGTAAATCCCCAAACCGTTGCATTATATGTTTAAACAAGTGAACTTTAAGGTATATAAATGGTTTTTCAGTAAAGCTGTTAAAAAAAGAAAAATAGATTCCAGAGCCCTACCCCACTTACCAGGGGAAAAACTCTTCCAGAGTATGGCCTGGGAATCTGCTTTTCAAAATAAGCTTCCCTGTGATTCTGAAGCGAAGCTGGGTGGGAGAACCACTGGCCCACCTTTGCCACCTTGAAGAACGTTCTTCTTAGCGTTCCTGACAAACGACGGCCTTTCAG
>PVKP010031829.1:0-26577 GCA_004027715.1 Plecturocebus donacophilus | reverse complement strand
CTTGTTGGTGATGAAGTTTTTTCTGTTTCTTAGTTTTCCTTCGGAGGGTGCCCCTTCCCTACAGAGCTGGGCCTTCCTGGGTTCAGCTGCGCTTGTTCTCAGTCCTCAGCACTTCCAATTGCTGTTCTCCTTGTGGGGATGGGACCGGCCGAGCCCGACTAAAAGGGCATCCAGTCCCATACACTCCGCACCGAGAAGTGCCGTGCCGGCCAAAAGAGTCGCGCTGGCGACCCGTGTGGCTCCTTCGCCGGGAATCTCCCAGTCTGTGGGCATCAAAAATTCGTCTGCAATTGCGACCTCCACTTGCTCTCTGCACTTTCACTGGGAGCTACAATCCTGAGCTGCTGCTACGTGGCCATCTTGGATCTCTCTCCGCCCGGTGATGAAGTTTTTCTGTTTCTTAGTTTTCCTTTGGCGGATGCTCGTTCCCCACAGAGCCGGACCTTCCCGATTTCGCTGTGCTTGCTGTGAAACTCTCAGTCCTCAGCGCTTCCAATTGCTGTTTTCCTTGTGGGGATGGGAACCAGCCGAGCCCGACCGTCCCATATACTCCGCACCGGGAAGTGCTGCGCTGAGGCGCCAGCAAAACAGCCGCACTGGCCAAAAGAGTCACGCTGGCGACCCTTGTGGCTCCCCTGCCGGGAATCTCCCGGTCTGTGGGCAACAAAAATTCATCGGAAAGTGCGGCGTCCACTCGTTCTCTGCACTTTCACTGGGAGCTGCATTCCTGAGCTGTTGCTAATCGGCCATCTTGGATCTCTCTCCAGTTTTAATTTCTTAATAGGTGTAATAATTTTTCAAGTAATTCTCTTGAAGTTTCTAGGTTTTCAATAACATTATCTATAAATAATAATTTTGTCTTCTTTCCAGCATTTATTGCATTAGCTAGAATTGCCACTGTTAAGTAACAGTGAAAAGAATAAATGTGACTTTGATTTTTTTTTACCGTGGAAAATAGGCCTTTAAAATGGAAAACCTGGGAACAGGATTCTCTGCTTAGAGCTAAAATGACAGTGATTCATGGTAAAAAAGAAGAGGAATAAAGGGAGTGGCTTTGAGGATTGTTTAACAGCCTGAATAGCACCTATCTTTATCATTTGACTTCATTTTAGGTCAGATCTGTACACGGGTTATTATAAGACTAAATTCAACTCTAGAACCAGGAGTAATGTCATAAATGGTGGGCACTACCTTTCTCTGTACAATCAAATTGCATGGTTGTAGAGTTTAGAATTTTTATTTTTGTATAGATTTCTGCCTTATAGAATTAGTGCCTTCTTGTTTACATTATCTTTGAATTCAAAGTGTGAGGCATTCCTGGATTTCAGAAATTATTGATCCTTTTAGTAAGAGGGAACAGGGACACCTAGATTGAGAAAGACAGAACAAAGAACCACAGAACTGCTTCATGTGCTAAATAATTGCAGGGTTTAGCATTAATGGAATTTGTTTTAATATCTCAGCCTGATTATAACTCAAGCAGTGTACAAAGATCTTGTTACACAACTCGGGAAACTGTGTTTATAATGATATAGAATTTAGAATGGATTAATAGTCACAACTGTATTACCAAAAACTGTATCAGTAAATCTTTCTATTCTTAATTGCTGTGCAGATTCACCCTATTCTTTATACGTCATTTTTATATTTAGTGGCACAGCTCATTTGGTCGATTGAGTTGTGAATAGCTAGTAATTACTTCAAAAAAAAAAGAAAACTGCACAGCCCTCTCAAGTTGAAAAGAATATAATAGGCTCTTTGGCGTTGCAACTTTATTTTCAGTATGATCTACCTTACTTGTGTATTCTATGCAAATTTCATAAAGCAGTTATTTTACACAGTCACATTTTTATTGGTCATTGTGTATCATAATTGTGCTGGCACAGTTCATCCCTTTGCCATAGTTGTACTGTTGCTGTCTTGGTTTCAGTTTATTGGCCTCTTATGTTCCCTGTCTGCTGGCTTTTTGTGCTTACTTGCTAATAAATGGATTTTTAAATGTCAAAACTGGTAAATGGTTACATATATGATTAAGGAGGACCAGTATACTGAGCACAAAATATTGACCAATTGTGTATGATTTGAATGATATGCCTGGGAGATAGTGTCTTCTAGTGAGATAAATTGATTAAAATGGTTGGGTTATTTGCTGAATTACCAAATACCTACTATTATCTGACTTCTGTTTTTGATCATAAATCTGTTTAAAAAAAAAAGTTTCAAAACTCCATTCTTCTAATCAGATCCAGTGTAAAGATGTGAAGAGTTAAAGATCTCAGCATAACACGAGATCTTCAACACTACTATCAACCAAAGAAAGCAAAGGGGGAAAATAATGTTATTGAGAAAAGACAGAGGAACACAGGTCAGCAAGGATGCAAGGAACCAAAAAGATGAAGATGTCAAATAATTAGATTTTAAGATGTGAACTGAATAGCAAGAACTACCTCTTAGCACTTCTGTATTGGTGACTTTGGTGGTAGACACCCAGAACGTGTTATTGAGTGAACAGTGGTGACTGTCTACCAGCCACTTGCACTAGCAGACTCTAGTGCCTCATCTTCCTCACCCCTGACATCCTGTAAGTTGCACTTGACTCTAAATCTGAACCATGTCATTAGTCCCTCCTCCTTTCCCTTTCCATTGCCACTGCTCTGCTTCAGAGATGACAATGCAAACATGATCACCTTTGCTTCCTAATGATCTTCTCTCTTCTCATTAAAAGTGTAGACTCCACACAGCAATTAGGATTATTGTTCTAAAACACAGAAGTGATAATGCCATACGCTCTTTTAAAAACTACAAGGGCTTCTTATTATATAGTTCGAAGTCCAAACTTTTTAACATGCCATTCAAAACTTGTTATAATTGGCTCTCACCCAACTTTTCTCTAACCTACTATACCACTACATGCTAACTACACCGTATTACTCAGAGTTCCCTAAAACCTGCTGTATGTTAGAGCTCATGCCTTCATGTTTTTATATTATTTTTATTTTGTTTTTTTGAGGCATGGTCTCTTTCACCCAGGTGGTAGTGCAGTGGCACAAACATAGCTCACTGTAGCCTCTAACTCCTGGTCACAAGCGATCCTCCTGCCTCAGCCTCCCAAGTGGCTGGGACTATAGGCATTTGCCACTATGCCTGGCTAATTTGTTTTCACAGAGACAGGGCCTCACTATGTTGTTCATGCTGCTCTGGAACTTCTGGGCTCAAGCCATCCTCTTGCCTCAGCCTCCCAAGGTGTTGGGATTTACAAGCATGAGTCACCATCCCTGGCCTTCCATGTTCTTATTTAAAATATTTCTTTCTCCTTCTCCTGGGCTCAAGTCCTGTAAGGTCCAAACAGATTATGCCTTCCCTTTTAGGAGTTTTCCTCATTCTGTTTCCTTTAACCCCCAGCAGAATGGACCTTCTGCTTCCATTATGCCATCTGCATATCTCCTGTTAAACTCCATTTCACCTTATCTTGTAGATTCAGCAGTACATTGATTCCTTGTGGATGCTGATTTGTCCTAATATCCATCTATTTAGCAGAATGACTGTCACATAAAAGTACTATGCACATCATCTCATTTAATCTTCATAGCCACCAATAAGGTTGGCCTATTTATACATCATCTCCATTTTAAAAATAAGTAAACTGAGCTGAAAAGGCCTCACAGCTGGTACAAGGCAAAACTTAAATCCTAACCTAGATTCATGTAACTCCTTAAGTCCACACTTTTAACCATTTTGCTTTATTTCTCTCTCCACACCTGTGCATCCTCAGTGCCCGCTTTTCAGTGGATACTCTGTAAGTGCCTATTCACTAAATGAATAACTCCAGTTCATGCAGTAATTCAGGACATGCTGGCAGTATGGTTTCCATTGAAAGGGAGAGTGCACCATCCATAAAAATGTTTAAGTCTTCAAACCACATACACAAAACAATTCAATACGTTGTTGTTTGGGTCTCAGAAATATTCAGCATGGGAAAAGGCTTTAGTGTCTAAATATGACTAGCCTTTGTAACACAGAGCACAGCATAGTATTGCACAACAATAAGATAGTTTGAATTGATTTCTAGGAGACTGCTGCCCCCTTACTTCTGTCTTGATTATGAATGTTCTCAGAAAGCAAATAATCTAATTGAACTTCACTGCCATAGCACATTGCAGAGCCAGCTATACTACATGTAAACTCTGAGATGGACTATAGTAAACAGAGGAATAGTTAGGATGAGCAAGTTCTGTTGCAAAAAACAAGGGTTTTGTTGTTGTTGTTGTTGTTGTTGTTTGTAAACTATTAAGTTGAAAAGTGCTTTAAATGGCATGTAGTATTAAATGCTTGTATAAATTAGTACAAAACCACTTGTCTTTTCCTGGGTTATCTTAAGGGTTAGGTTGCAAATCAGAACATAACATTTAATGCTTAAAGATCTTGCGAGTGAATTGTAGTAATAAATAGTGATTTTAGTTGATCTTTTTTCGTCATCTGATTTTCTTTATTGACTTAGTAAAATATAGTATAGATTTAATTGTAACTTTTCTTCTCTGTTATTTCTTTAGTGTTGTTAATAACAGTACTGGTAGTGGAAGGGATTGCTGTGGCCCAAAAAACCCAAGGTAAAGTACTGACATTGGCGACTTACTGCATGTTTAAGACAATGGACTGGCTTATTTGAAAGGATTGCAACTTTGAGTACTATTTCCATAATCCCTTTGGGGTATTCCAGTGACCTAAGACTTTCTGTCAACCCAACAGCCTCAATTTAACTGGGTTCAGCTGCAGTTAACTAGAGTAAATTGTCAGCATAAAGTCTTGCCCTGATAAATTTTAAAAACTGACATCACTAATAGCTCCTAGCATACTGTGGATTATGTCCAAAAATTAAATGAGATTTATATTTTATCATTAAGCAAAGATAAAAGTCCCTTTTTCTAATTTAAACAAATGAAACTCTTCAATTAATGTTTTATTTAAAGCTTGGTCCTGTTCTTTTGTCTTGATTTATGATAGATGATTAGCTAGTGTGATTTTTTGGAACCAGATTTTTATGACTGAATTTAGTATATTTTCAGTGTAACCTTGTTTGTTTTTTATTTTCATCTAAGTAATACATACATATGATAAAAATCAAAGCATTCCTAAAAGTTAATTAGGAAAAATCAGTTCCCCATCTTGCCCTATTTAACTTCCTGCTCCATGGAAATAATCACTTTTAGCTGATTCTTTTCATATTTCTCTTCTTTTTTCTGAATAACATGCTATATTGCTACTTGGTTATTTCAGTTTTAGACATTAGATACTGATTTTTCACTGTGGAAGATGAGAATTTAGCTCTTTCACACAACTGTTCTCCACCCCATCTGTATATGAGTATTGTCGTACCTTTCATTTGTACCACCCTTCTCAATACAGTTCTGTCATAATTCTGGTTAACTCCATATTCAGGATTTACATTAAGTCACTCATTCAGTTGAGTTTTGTCTTTCTGTTTTAATTTTTTAAATTCCCTTTCCTCAGTGTGCTCTCTTCTGTCTTTTCAGGAATTCTTATTATTTTACTTGGTTATGGCCCTCTTGGTTTTTGTTTTTAGCTCTTCTATTTTCTTTCTCTCTCTTTGCTCCACATTCTCTGAGACTTCCTCAACTTTACCTCTAAACCAGGAATTAGAACACTTCTTCTGTAAAGGGTCAGATCATAAGTATTTAAAGTGCTGTAAGCCCTACAGTCTCTGGAGCAACTCCTCTAACTCCTTGACTCTTCTGTCCAGGAACAAAAGCATACTGATGGACATGGGTATATTCCAGTAAAGCTTTATTTACAGCAGGCTCCAGGTCATGTCTGACTCAGGGTCATAGTTTGATGAACTCTTCTCTAAATGTTCTGCTAATTTTTTCATTTCTTCTGTTTTTAGAAGCTTTTTTTGGTTCTGTTTTCTGAGTATAATTTCTGTTTGTAGACTATCTTTGTTCTTGTCTTATGGATTTACTTGCTTTTCTTTCTCAGGATATTAAATGATTGTTTTACAGTAGTGGTGGTTCTTAAATATTTTTCTTATGTAGCCTTTATCTCCTCAGAATTGCTTTTCTCCTGTTTTTTTTTTTTTTATATTAGAGGCTTTCCTCCAATGTCTGGTGATCCTTGAAGGCTCATATTTTAAGAGGGGTACTAAAAACTGATTGTTAGCTATCTGCAGGTGTGGGCAAGGATTGGTCACTGGCCCTCACTGTTGACACACCTGACATTGGGGAACTCCTTCCTATGTCTGCATCAGGTCTTTCCCAGGGCTGTTGAGATTTCCAGAAAAGAATCTTCTCTTTTCCTGCTTAAAGGCTCAATATCTGACCAGGAGGCCTTTGTGGGGGTTCAGCAGGAAACGAAGGCTGGGACGTGTGCTAACATTCACTCATCTCCCTGTTTTTCTTCTCAGCTGTGCCTGTGTCCCCTACTCCCTGTTGTTTTACCTTCTCCAAAGAAATCACCTCTAGTATTCTGATGTGGTTGAAGAGCAGCAGCTAAGCTAGATTTGTGGAGTAGAAAAGGGTACTGAAAACCCAACTCATTCTAAACAGACTTTTAACTAGCTTTGTATTTTTAAAAAGCCCAATTTCACACACCACCCCCCACCCCACTTCCTGGTACCTCCAGTTGTTACTACTGTATCTGCCCCTCTATACTTAAGGGTTTATAACCTTTTAAAAATCATTTTATTGTTAAGTGGAATTTGAGGAGGGAGCAGAGCTAAATGCATGTGTTTAGTCTACAATCTTCTACTAAAATCCCTCTGTAACCTATATGGTTTTGCCCTTTGTTATGTGCATATAAGCTCTTTATTTCCCTTTTCTCTTACATGGCAAACTTGTCCTCTCCCAGCAAGTTTTCCCTCCCTCTCTTTCACTTCTGTACTCAATTTGTTATGCTAAATTTGACAGTGGTTCTTATAAAGTTTTATATATGTAGCATAGAGTGAGCAATTGTTTGGAAAGTGGTAGGGGAAAGAGAAGAATGATTATCTTTTGCTGTAATGAGTGTTTTAAATGCCGTTTTTCCCCAAGATGGACAAAATATTGGAATCAAGCATATTCCTGCAACCCAGTGTGGCATCTGGGTTCGAACCAGCAATGGAGGTCATTTTGCTTCACCAAATTATCCTGACTCATATCCACCAAACAAGGAGTGTATCTACATTTTGGAAGGTATTGGACCAATTTCTTTTATTGGATGAATTTTTACTTTCTTGTAAAACTAAAGGTGTTGGTAAAATGACCTATGTAAACCAGTTGGAACAAAATTTAAACATGCATTTGAATTAAACTGTAGTAATGATAAGTATTTCTGCATATTGAATACATTACAAGATACTAGCAGAAATGTTATGGAAAGTTTGAATCTCCCAGAATATAATTCAACTATGTACATTAGTATATATGAAAAACTTATCTGATAAGAAACTTAAACTTACTGGCATCCCTTGTAAGGCTTAATTCAAATTTATGTTCACATAAGTGAGTTCCTTTCACTTCTTCTGTTTATTTTTCTTTGTATTGTGGTACATTGTATCTTGAACTAAGTAAGCAATAGCATCACTCAAGAATATTTAACTTAGTAGATACCATAGCCAAAGGAAAAGATTACTATAGTTCTATAGGGTAGCATTGTTTTTAATTTAAATTACAACATTTATCATGACTTTTATAACAATTGTCAGTAAGACCTTTGTCTATGAAGCAGTTTGCAGGACAGTTGTTTTGCTTTCCTCATTTGTGTCAATACATTTATATTCCTTCTTGTTTGTGTTGCCCTGATTTGCTTACTCTTATTTTCTAGCTGCTCCACGTCAAAGAATAGAGTTGACCTTTGATGAACATTATTATATAGAGCCATCATTTGAGTGTCGGTTTGATCACTTGGAAGTTCGAGATGGGCCATTTGGTTTCTCTCCTCTTATAGATCGTTACTGTGGTGTGAAAAGCCCTCCATTAATTAGATCAACAGGGAGATTCATGTGGATTAAGTTTAGTTCTGATGAAGAGCTTGAAGGACTGGGATTTCGAGCAAAATATTCATTTATTCCAGGTAAAGAGCAAGTTATCTTTTAAGTGATTGGGCATCTCTAACTCTGATTTTAGAATCTTAAGGTTAAAAAAGAGATTAGTTTTATCAAGTTAATCAAATCAAGACTTTAAACAAATTAGCAAAGTCAAAGGGAAATGACTTTAAACAAATTAGCAAAGTCAAAGGGAAATTATTCCATGAACAAATAAGAACTTAATAGAAATTGGACGTAGAAACGTATCACTTGGATTTGGAAGCGTATCAGAGATGGTGCCACATTTTCTTAGGTTTTTTCTGTCTTATAGCATATACTCAGGCCAACAACATTAAACACAATACTTTTTTTTAAATAATTCAACAAATTGTCTTGTTTTCAGAATTCCCACAAAAATTATTTTATGTGATTTTTCTCATTTAGCTGATTGAATTAACCACCCAACTGAATAAATACTTTAGAATATATGAGCAATAGAAAGAATACTGCTCTGCATTTAGATATCAAAGATCTGGGTTATAATTCTTTCTCTGTCTCCTAATAGCTGTACGACTGTTAAGCACAGAATTATGCCTGAGATTTGCCATTAGTAAAATGGGAATGCCTGCTGTATTACTTTTCTGATGCTGCCATAACTAATTACCTCAAATTTGGCCACTTAAATCAGCAGAAATTGATTTTCTTTCAGTTGGGGAAACCGGAAGTCCAAAACTGAGCAGGGCCTCATTTCCTCTAGGAACCTGGGGGAGAACCTGATCTTTGCTCCTTCTAGCCTCCCTCTTCACAACTCTTTCTACTCTTTTCAAGATCTTTAACCTAATGGCATCTTTTGCCTTGAAATGTAGTATTTATTCTTTAAAATCTATATATATTATGTATGTATCTATATGCATGCTACTATTTACAGATTATAGGGATTCCACTGTGGGTATATTGGGGTCTACTGTATTATCAGCCTGCCCCACCATATTACCTGCCCCACACACAGTAGGTCAGAACACTCTGAGAATTATAAAACCCTGTCCAGTATGACATGTACATACCCCTAATGCAGAAACAGAGATGTGCAAGTTATTGTTCCTGTCCTCACCAAGCTTACACACTAACAAGATGAAAAAATAGCAATAAAACAGCTATATGATCTTTTTGGTTTCATTTATTTTCCATGCAAGAAATTTAATTGGAAAAAACTAAAACACTGAAATGAAAATATCCATAATCCTTCCACCATGTATATAAAATCAGTGTTTTTGGTGTTATTTGGTATATATCCCTTCCAATGTTTTTTTATATCTGTTTCTTTTGTTTGCTATACAAGATTGGAATTATGGTACATATATAACTTTATTATCTGCTTTTTTGCCTGAAACACATAAACAACCTTTTGTTACCTGTCAGTACACATATGGGAAATGTTAAGCTTTGCTTCAGTATTTATCTGCTTTTTTTTTTCCTTACTTTTGTTCTATAATCTCCATAGCCAACCAAGTATTTATCTGCTCATTGCCAAAAGGATATTTCCAAAAAGTAAAATTTGTTAATAGACTTTACTTTTTAGAACAGTTTTAGGTTCACAACAAAATTACACAGAAAGTAGAGTTACCATAAGCCTCCTGCCTCCCCTCCCATCAGCATCTTGCACGAGAATGGTGCATTTGTTATGGATGATGAGCCATAACAACATCATTATCACCCAAAGCCCATAATTGACATTAGGGTTCACTCTTGGTAGGTGTGCAAGGGTAGGTTTTGACAAACGCATGATGACACATATCCACCCTTACAGAACCATGCAGAACAGTCCCACTATCCTAACAGTTCCTTATGCTCTGCCTGTTCGTCCCTCACTCCCCCCAAACCACTGGTAATCACTGATCTCTTCAGTGTCTCCCCAGAATGTCATGTAACTCAAATCATACAGTATGGAGCCTTTTCCAGTTAGTGATATGCATATAAGTTTCTTCCATGTATTTTTGTGGCTTGATAGCTCATTTTTTGCACCAAATAATATTTCATTGTCTAGATGTACCATGGTTTGTGTATCTATTCTACTGAAGGGTATCTTTGTTGTTTCCACATCTTAGCAATTATGAATAAAGCTGCTATGCATGTGCAGGTTTTTGTGTGGACGTGAGTTAACTCATTTGAGTAAATTCCAGTACATGCCACAACATGGATGAACCTTGAAACATAAGTGAGATAAGCCAGACGCAAAAGCACAAATGTGACTCCATTTATATAAGGGATCTAAAGTAGTCACATTCATAGAAACAGAAAGTGAAATAGTCATCACAGTATGTGGGGAAAGGGGGAAGGGAAGTTAATGTTTAATGGGTATAGACTTTCAGCTTGGGATGATTAAAAATTCTGAAAAGAAAAAAATGGTGATGGTGTACAACATTGTAAATGTGCTTAATGCCACTGAATTATAAACTTAAAAATGTTTGAGCTAGGTGTGTGGTGCACACTTATCATCCCAGCTACCCTGGAGGCTGAGGCTAGAAGATCGCTTGAGCCTAGAAGTTAGAAATTATAGTAAGCTATGATTGCACCACTGCACTCCAGCCTGGGTAACAGAGCAACACCCTGTCTCTTAAAATTATCAACAGCATGAATTTTGTGTTACGAATAATTTACCACAATTCAAAAGTAGTGGCAACTGGGTGCAGTGGCTTACACCTGTAATCTCAGCACTTTGGGAGGCCGATGTGGGTGGATCACATGAGGTCAGGGGTTCCAGAGCAGCCTGGCCAACATGGTGAAACCCATCTTTAACTAAAAATACAGCAATTAGCTGGGCATGGTGGGGCATGCCGGGAAGCTGAGGCAGGAGAATCACTTGAACTTGGGAGGTGGAGGTTGCAGAGAACTGAGATTGCACCACTGCACTCTAGCCTGAGCAACAGAGTGAGAATCTGTCTCAAAAAAAAAAAAAAAAAAGGAGTAGCTAGTGCGCTGTTTTTTCACAGTGGCAGGGAAAAGAAAGATGACAGGGTGATACACAGGATATTCTGCCTTGTGAAATAGTCCACAGAAGTTTTAGAACCAATAGTTCATATCAAATGACTGATTTGATTAAGTTGGTCAGGTGTTTTATTTTTGTTAACTAAATCAAGTTACTGATAACTGAAGTTATTGATACATAGTGTCATGAAGACACTGTTGCAATAGATGATGGCTACACAACATAAGTTTAGACTACTTGACAGAAAAAGACATCCAAAAAATACTCTTATTTGACTAATGTTTTTAAATATTAAAAAACAAAATCAGCCAACTTCATTTGTAAAGATACTTACTATGGAGTCAAGTAGCTCTTTTTTCTCTATTCATGTTTTAGCTCATGAGAGCAACTTTAAATGGCCTATAGTTAAAATATAGACGAAGTATAATGAAATGCTTAAGATTTCTAGAGTTTATCACCTTTCATTTGCATTTTACAGTGCTTCACAGTTTTGATAGACATTATATTTAATTTTATACTAATGACAGTAATGTCAGGAGGATTATGTAATATTTTATATATGAAGAAACTGAGTCAGAGATTAAGGGATTTTCTTAGTTCATAGGATGGCAAATCCAGAACTAGATTGCAATTCACTAGGCAATACTTCCTGCTCTGTCATGTCGCCTTTATAATGTGAATGAGGTCACACTGGAGAAAAGCCTTATTAAAAAAAATGTGGAGGACTTCCGCCAAGATGGCTGAATAGGAACAGCTCTGGAGCACAGTTCCCAGTGAGAGCGACGCAGAAGGTGAGAGATCTCCACATTTCCAACCGAGGTACCAGCCACATCTCAATAGGACTGATTGGACAGTGGATGTAGCCCAAGAGGGCAAACCAAAGCAGGGTGGGGTGCTGCCTCACCTGAGAAGGGCAAGGGGCTGGAGGACACCCCCCCCCACCCAAGGGAGGCCTTTGGGGACTCTTGTGGGCACTCCAGCTCAGATACTGTGCTATTCCTACAGTCTTTACAGCCCACAGACCAGGAGATTCCCACCGGTGCCAACAACACCAGCGTTGCAGGTTTCCAGCACAAAACTGGGCAGCCATTTTAGCCTGCACCTGGAACGCCTGTAAGACAGAACCACCCATTCCCCTGAGAAAAGGGAGCTGAAGGCAGGGAGCTAAGTGGTCTGGCTCAGCGGGTCCCACCCCCACAGAGACGAGCAAACTGAAACTTGAGATTTGCACAGCCAGCACAGCAGTTTGAGCTCAACCTGGGACGGTCAAACTAGGTGGGCGGAGGGGCTTCTGCCATTACCAAGGCAGTTCTAACCTTGCCTGTGTAAACAAAATCGCAAGGAAGTTTACACAGCAGCAGGGTGGAGCCCGCAGCAGCTCAGCAATGCTACTGCAGGCAGACTGTGACTAGACTCCCTCCTTGCTGGGTAGGGCATCTCTGAATAAAGGCAGTAACCCATCAGGGACTTATAAATAAAGCCCCACCTTCCCAGGACAGAACACCTGGGAAAGGGGGCAGTTGTGAGTTCCACTGCAACAGACTTAAATGCCCCTTCCCAGCAGCTCTGAAAGGAGAAACAGAACTCCCATCACAGCACTTGAGCTCTAATGAGGGACAGACTGCCTCCTCAAGTAGCTCCCTGACCCCTGTGTATCCAAAGAGGCACCTCATACAGGAGAGCTTTGGCTGACATCTGGTGGGTACTCTTCTGGGATGAAGCTACCAGAGGAAGGAACAGGCAGCAATCCTTGCTGTTCTGTAGCCCCTGCAGGTGATTCCCAGGCAAACAGGGTCTGGAGCAGACCGGCAGCAGGGGGGCCTGACTGTTAGAAGGAAAACTAAAAAACAGAAATAGCTTCAACATCAACAGAAAGGACGTCAACTCAAAGAACCGCCCCCTCCAAGTCACCAACTTCAAAGACCAAAGGTAGATAAATCCATGAAGATGGGAAGAAACTAGCGCAAAAAAGGCTGAAGTCACCAAAAACCAGAACGCCTCTTCTCCTCCAAGGAATCACAACTCCTCACCAGCAAGGGAACAAAAGTGGATGGAGAATGAATGTGACGAATTGACAGAAACAGGCTTCAGAAGGTGGGTAATAAACTTCTCTGAGCTAAAGGAGCATGTTCTAACTCAATGCAAAGAAACTAAGAACCTTGAAAAAAGGTTAGATGAAGTGCTAACTAGAATAACAAGCTTAGAGAAGAACATAAATGACTTAATGGAACTGAAAAATACCGCATGAGAACTTAATGAAACACAAGTTTCAATAGCCAAATCAATCAATCAGAAGAAAGGACATCAGAGATTGAAGATCAATTCAATGAAATAAAACGAGAAGGCAAGATAAGAGAAAAAAGAATGAAATGAACAAAACCTCCAAGAAATATGGGATTATGTGAAAAGACTAATTTACGTTTGATCAGTGTACCTGAATGTGACGGGGAGAATGAATCCAAGCTAGAAAACACCCTTCAGGATATTATCCAGGAGAACGTCCTCAACCTAGCAAGGCAGACCAACATTCAAATCCAAGAAATACAGAGAGCACCACAAAGATATTCCTCAAGAAGAGCAACCCCAAGGCACATAATCGTCAGATTCACTAGCGTTGAAATGAAGGAAAAAATGCTAAGAGCAGCCAGAGAGAAAGATCAAGTTACCCACAAAGTGAAGCCCATCAGACTCACAGCAGATCTCTCAACAGAAACCCTACAAGCCAGAAGAGTGGGGGCCAATGTTCAACATCCTTAAAGAAAAGAACTTTCAACTCAGAATTCCATATCCAGCCAAACTAAGCTTCATAAGTCAAGGAGAAATAAAATCCTTTACAGACAAGCAGTTGCTTAGAGATTTTGTCACCACCAGGCCTAACTTACAAGAGCTCCTGAAGGAAGCACTAAACACAGAAAGGAACAGCCAGTACCAGCCACTGCAAAAATATACCAAATGGTAAAGACCATCAGCACAATGCAGAAACTGCATCAACTAACAAACAAAACAACCAGCTAGTATAAAAATGGCAGGATCCAATTCACACATAACAATATTAACCTTAAATGTAAATGGGCTAAATGCCCCAGTTAAAAGACACAGACTGGCAAATTTGATAAAGACTCAAGACCCATTGGTGTGCTGTATTCAGGAGACCCATCTCACATGCAAAGACACACATAGGCTCAAAATAAAGGGATGGAGGGAGATTTACCAAGCAAATAGCAAAGAACAGCAAGAGTTGCAATCCTAGTCTCAGATAAAACAGACTTTAAAACGAGCAAAGGTCAAAAGAGACAAGGGCATTATGTAATGGTAAAGGGATAGATGCAACAAGAAGAGGTAACTATCCTAAATATATGCACCCAATACAGGAGCACCCAGATATATAAAGCAAGTTCTTAACAACCTACAAAGAGACTTAGATTCCCACATAATAATAGTGGGAGACTTTAACACTCCACTGTCAATATTAGATCAACAAGACAGAAAATTAACAAGGATGTCCAGGACTTGAACTCATATCTGGACCAAGCAAAGCTAGTAGACATCTACAGAACTCTCCACCCCAGATCCACAGAATATACATTCTTCTCAGCACTACATAGTACTTATTCTAAAATTGACCATATAATTGGAAGTAAATCACTCCTCAGCAAATGCAAAACAATGGAAATCATAACAAACAGTCTCTCAGACCAAAGTGCAATCAAATTAGAACTCAGGATTAAGAAACCCACTCAAAACCACACAAGTACATGGAAACTGAACAACCTTCTCCTGAATGACAACTGGATAAATAATGAAATGAAGGCAGAAATAAAGATGTTCTTCAAAACCAATGAGAACAAAGACACAACGTACCAGAATCTCTGGGAGATATTTAAAGCAGTGTCTAGAGGGAAATTTATAGCACTAAATGCCCACATGAGCAGCGAGGAAAGATCTAAAATCAACACCCTATCACAACTAAAAGAACTAGAGGAGCAAGATCAAACAAATTCAAAAGCCAGCAGAAGACAAAAAATAACTAAGATCAGAGCTATACAGGAGATAGAGACACACACAAAAAAAACCCTTCAAAAAATCAGTGAATCCAGGAGATGTTTTTGTAAAAAGATCAACAAAATACATAGACCACTAGCCAGACTAATAGAAAAGAGAGAAGAATCAAATAGATGCAATAAAAAATAATAAAGGGGATTTCATCATCGATTCCACAGAAATACAAACTAGCATCAGAGATTACTACAAACATCCTTATGCACATAAACCAGTAAATCTAGAAGAAATGGATAACTTCCTGGACACTTACACCCTCCCAAGACTAAATCAGGAAGCAGTTGAATCCCTGAATAGACCAATAACAAAGTCTGAAGTTGAGGCAGCAATTAATACCCTACCAACCAAAAAAAGTCCAGGACCAGATGGGTTCACAGCCAAATTCTACCAGATGTACAAACAGGAGCTAGTACCATTCCTCTGAAACTATACCAAACAATACAAAAAGAGGGAATCCTCCCTAACTCATTTTATGAGACCAATGTCATCCTGATACCAAAACCTGGCAGAGAAACAACTAAAAAAATTTCAGGCCAGTATCCATGATGAACATTGATGCAAAAATCTTGGATCAAATACTGGCAAACCGAATCCAACAGCACATCAAAAAGCTTATCCTTCATGATTGAGTGAGCTTCATCTCAGGGATGCAAGGCTGGTTCAATGTATACAAATCAATAAATGTAATCCATCACATAAACAGAACCAAAGACAAAAACCACATGATTATCTCAATAGATGCCGAGAAGGCCTTCGACAAAATTCAACAGCTCTTTATGCTAAAGACTCTCAATAAACTAGATATGGATGGAATGTATCTCAAAATAATAAAAACTATCGATGAAAACCCCACAGCCAATATCATACTGAATGGCAAAAACTGGAAGCATTCCCTTTGAAAACGGGCACTAGACAAGGGTGCCCTCTCTCACCACTCCTATTCAACATAGTATTGGAAGTTCTGGCCAGAGCAATCAGGCAAGAAAAAGAAATAAAGGCTATTTAGTTAGGAAAAGAGGAAGTAAAATTGTCTCTATTTGCAAATAACATGATTATATATTTGGAAGACCCCATTGTCTCAGCCCAAAATCTCCTTATGATAAGCAACTTCAGCAAAGTCTCAGGATACAAAATCAATGTGCAAAAATCACAATCATTCCTATACACCAATAACAGAGAGCCAAATCATGAGCAAACTCCCATTCACAGTTGCTACAAAGAGAATAAAATACCTAGAAATACAACTAATAAGGGATGTAAATGAAGGACCTCTTCAAGGAGAACTAAAAACCACTGCTCAAGGAAATAAGAGGGGACACAAAGAGATGGAGAAACATTCCATGTTCATGGTTAGGAAGAATCAATATCATAAAAATGGCTATACTGCCCAAAGTAATTTATAGATTCAGTGCTATCCCCATCAAGCTACTATTGACTTTCTTCACAGAATTGTAAAAAAACACCTTAAATTTCATATGGAATCAGAAAAGAGCCCAGACAGACAAGAGAATCCTGAGCAAAAAGAACAAAGCTGGAGGCATGATGCTACCTGACTTCAAACTATACTACAAGGCTACAGTAATGAAAACAGCATGCTACTGTTACCAAAACAGAGATAGACCAGTGGAACAGAACAGAGACCTCGGAAGTAAGGCCACATATCTACAAACATCTGATCTTTGACAAACCTGACAAAAACAAGCAATGGGGAAAGGATTCCCTGTTTAATAAATGGTGTTGGGAAAACTGGCTAGCCATGTGCAGAAAGCAGAAACTGCACCCCTTCCTTACACGTTATACAAACATTAACGGAGATGGATTAAAGGTTTAAACATAAGATCTAACACCATAAAAACCGTAGAAGAAAACCTAGGCAATACCGTTCAGGACATAGGCATAGGCAAGGACTCAGTGAGTAAAACAACAAAAGCAATGGCAACAAAAGCCAAAACAGACAAATGGGATCTAATTAAACTTAAGAACTTCTGCACAGCAAAAGAAACAATCATTAGAGTGAACTGGCAACCAACAGAATGGGAAAAAATGTTTGCAATCTACGCATCTGACAAAGGGCTAATATCCAGAATCTACAAAGAACTAAAACAGAATTTCAAGAAAAAAACAACCCCATCAGAAAGTGGGCAAAGGATATCATCAGACACTTTTCAAAAGAAGACATACATGAGGCCAACAAACATGAAAAAATGCTCATCATCACTGGTCATTCGCAAAATGCAAATCAAAATCACATTGAGATACCATCTCACGCCAGTTAGAATGGCAGTCCTTAAAAAATCTGGAGACAACAGATGCTGGAGAGGATGTGGAGAAATAGGAAAGCTCTTACACTGTTGGTAGGGGTGTAAATTAATTCAACCATTGTGGAAGACAGTGTGGCGATTCCTCAAGGATCTAGAAATAGAAATACCCCTTGACCCAGCAATCCCATTACTGGGTATACACCCAAAGGATTATAAATCATCGTGTTATAAAGACCCATGCACACGTATGTTCATGGCAGCACTGTTTACAATTCGGCACTCTACGATAGTAAAGACTTGGAACCAACCAAAATGCCCATCAGTGATAGACTGGATAAAGAAAATGTGGCACATATACACCATGGAATACTATGCAGCCATAAGAAAGGATGAGTTCATGTCCTTTGCAGGGATGGATGAATCTGGAAACCATCATTCTCAGCAAACTGACACAAGAACAGAAAACTAAACACTGCATGTTTTCACTCATAAATGAGTGTTGAACAGTGAGAACACATGGACACAAGGAGGGGATCATCACACACTGGGGCCTGTTGGAGGGTGGGGGGAGGGTAGGGGAAAGATAGCAGGGGGTGGGAGAATTGGGGAGGGATAACATTAGGAGAAATACCTAATATAGGTGATGGGGGGATGGATGCAGCAAACCACCATGTCATGTGTATACATATGTAACATGTACCCCAGAACTTAAAGTATAATAAAAAATAAAAATAAATGTGGATGAGGAGTCTACAATTTTATCACTAGAAGAAAAAAAGCAAAAATATGTCAAAATAAATAGGCAGTGCATAGTTAGCTAAATATGTCTCTATCTGATGTTATTTCAAGTCATGTTAATAAAATAAATTTTGTCTAGGAGGTGGTAAATCTAGAAGAAATCTATTAACAATGGTGAGAAATTTGTAATTTTTTTTTAATGAAATTCTCTAAGCTATTGATGATATTTATTTGAGGCAGAGGCTCTTAATAGGTTGTTAGTTCCTCAAAGTAACTGGGATAAATATGGAAATTTTAATGCAGTAATCACAATATCCTAGATTTCTGGAATACATATGAAATAGTTCTGATTAATTTACCAGACAGGTCCTGTGATTCCCCACCCCCCCACCATGCTGTTTAAGATTTAAATTTCAATTTGATATTTCTCTGCAAAAGAGCTGAAGCATCTATTGTCCTCTTTTAGCAAGGGTGAGTTTTGTTTATAAAGTTAAAAAAGAATAGTCGCTGAAATATATTCTACATAAGCTAATAATTTTTTTCTACTTTTTAAAATAATTTGATAATCCCAAAGTGTCTGAAATTAAAGACAACAATCTTAACAGGAATTGAGCCTCTAGTTGTGTACAATTAAATTGCCTATTGAAATAGATTTTCCAGAAATCTGTGCCATTTTAGACTACCCAGCAATTTCTTTTATTCTGGCACTTAAGTATATATACAGGTTCTATCTGAACTTTAAAATAATTTTTTTAAAGATACCTGTGTTTGTAATTTCTAAAAATTTATTTTCATTGTGGTAAAATATACATAATGGAAAATTTACCCTTTAATTTTTTTTTTTTTAAAGACTCACTTTGTCATCCAGGCTGGAGGGCAGTGGTGCTGTCTCTGCTCACTGCAGCCTCGACCTCCTGGGGTCAAGATCCTCCCGAGTTAGCTTCCCAAGTAGCTGGGACTAGAGGCACGAGCCACCATGCCCAGCTCTCTTTAACCATTTTTAAGTGTGTGATTTAGTGGCATTAAGTACATTCACAGTGTTATGCAACCATCACCAGCATCTGTTTAAGCCAAAATTTAGAAGACAAATTGAAATATGCTTCAGCAGAAAGGAGCTTCATTCTTTTTTAAGGCCAAATAATATTCTGTCTTATTGTATATGTGATGTTCTGTTTATCTGTTCAGCTTTGACAGTTGATATGAGTTTGCAAGTAGCATAAATAAATTATTCACTGTGGGATCAAAAGTATAAACATGATTAAATAAATGTCGATCCTCTAAGTGAGCTTATAAATGACCAGTGATGTGTACTTTACATCCATGAAAGCTTCTCTTACCTTGCTGTCAAATGGAGCATTAGATGTAACTTAAGACATCAAGGCTTAAAGTAACTGTCTCAGTACAAATAACTTTATTCTTTTTTCTGTTACAGATCCAGACTTTACTTACCTAGGAGGTATTTTAAATCCCATTCCAGGTTTAGTATATTACCACTTGTTCCTCTTGGCATTTTTGATCAGTCATATGTTCCTTTGAACACCTTTCATGTATTCCTTCTAGATTGTCAGTTCGAGCTCTCGGGAGCTGATGGAATAGTGCGCTCTAGTCAGGTAGAACAAGAAGAGAAAACGAAACCTGGCCAAGCTGTTGATTGCATCTGGACCATTAAAGCCACTCCAAAAGCTAAGGTATTATTATGTATTAAGTCACTTCAGAGAAAAACATGATAAGGCATGATTTACAAAATGTGTTATTTTGGTTTGTGAAAATATTTATTGACTACATAAACTGATATTGCAACTTTTTAGAAATATATTTTATTTCACTTACTTTATTGGCATCTACTAAGATCCCGGCATTGTTATAGTTAAATAAACTGGAATTTCTGAAATTTTTTAGGAATATTATACATATATTAAGATTCCCAATTTTTAAAAATTAAGATTCTTCACCGGGGTACGGTGGCTCATGCCTGTAATCCCAGCACTTTGGGAGGCCGAGGCGGGTGGATCACCAGGTCAGGAGTTCAAGACAAGCCTGGCCAAGATGATGAGACCCATCTCTACTAAAACTACAAAAATTAGCTGGGCATGGTGGCGGGTGCCTGTAATCTCAGCTTCTCAGGAAGCTAAGGCAGGAGAATTGCTTGAACCTGGGCAGCAGAGGTTGCAGTGAGCCGTGATCGTGCCGCTGCACTACAGCCTGGTAGTGCAACCTTTTCCATCTCAAAAAGAAAAAAAAATTAAGACCTGTCAGTTCCTAATTGGTGAGTGTGCATATTGATCAGTATGATTATAGACTCGTTAACATCTTTATGAGGAGGAAAATAGGCTACAAGAGGTGAAAGTGTGTTCTCAAAGGTTACAGAGTTGGTCATAGCGATCTAAAAATAAAAACCCAAATGTGTCGAGTCTTCATTCTGTTTTTACCCTGCTGTCCTCTGCTACTCATGGGGCGCTTTTATTGGAAAGCACTGCAGGGAAGGATGTTTTAAAATAACTCTTGACAGATTGAGATTGGATACTGACTACTTTTGCATTTAATTTATACTTCTAGGAATATCAACAGAGTTAAAATTATATTTAATGTGTATTATGTAAAAAGAGGGAAAAGAGGGGAATGTGAGGATGGGAAAACATAACTCTCAAGAGTTGTGAAAATCAGATTTAAAGATTGGGTAATATGATAGATAAGGTAACCTGAAACCCCATCTGCTAGAAGACATCTGGAAACACTGGGTAAAATATGACAAATATTTTAAAAGCATATGTGTAAACTCCAGGAAGAAGAAAAAGCGGGTAATGCTTGTGGACAGGAAATGGAGAAAACTACAAATTAGTAAACCAAAATTGATGTTACAAATCCTCCTGGCTGATTTTCATAGCATGTTACGGCACAGGGATAGACAGCTGAGAGCTTGCTTTTAATTCCCACACTGAGAAAAGAAGAGTCCTGTAGTTCACATGGCCTTTGTGAGACTCACATGAAGCTGGAGCCCTCAAAGGGAGGTGATTCACAGGAAAGCATAGATTAGAAAAAGTGTTCCACTGGCACATGCTGATGACAAAGAAGCTTGTTTTTCTGGGTTTGGTCTCAGGGTGGGGTTGGAGGTAAGGCTGGGGTCCCCCATAGCTTTGTACTTAGAACCTGCCTTTATTAGGGTTTGAGAAATGAATTTACATTCCCTGCTCAACCCAGGAATCACTAAGTCCAAAAACTAACAAATCATCCCGGGTGCATAAAACCTTTGAGTCACCTGGCAAAAATAAATCTAAAAATTACCAAGGAAGCTTCAGGGTTGGCATGGATAAAACATTGTTGCAGATCAGCTCGTAGTCCCCAGATTCTAAAACCCCTATGCTCGCAGCCCACCGTGGGTACAAGTTCACCGATGTAACAGACAGGAAGGAGTTCCTTAGATCCCCAAGAACTTGAGTGTTCACATATCCTACAAGAAGGAAATGAAAAGATGAGAAAGAAAAATGACCACATCCATTTTTAAAATAACCAAATAGGAGGTCTGTAAGTTAAAACTATGGTTATTAAAAGATATATCTGAGGAATTACCCAGAGCATAGTGCTGGGAGAGGTGATACTTTATTAAGATTTTCCAGAACTGATACTCTGTAGTGCGTAAGCCTGATGCCCGGTGTTCATGCATACATGTGACATGTGCCTCCTCCCTCCAGCCTTGTTACCATGACAGTACATTGCCTATCTTACATGAAAAGGAAAAAAAAGAAAAAAAATTCAAGAACTGATGAAAAGCATGATACAGTGTGACTCCCAAGCAGGAAAAAAAAATAAAAGTGACACTGACATTGTACCCCACAGACGAGGAGAAAATTTTTTAAAAAACAAAGAAAATTGTCTATAAAGGGATGCTATTAAGATTGACACCAGAATTATCAATAGCAAAATGGAAACCCACAGACAATAGAATACTGTCTTCATAGTGTTAAGAGTGTTAATTGTCATTTAAGAATGAAGGCAGTGGTGGGGATGTGGGGATGATTAATGGGTACAAAAATATAATTAGATAGAATTAATAATATCTGGTATTTGATAGCACATCATGGTGACTACAGTCAACAATTTATTGTACAGTTTAAAATAACTGAGAGTATAATTTGGGTATTTGTAACACACATGATAAATGCTCGAGATGATGGATACCCCATTTATACTGATGTAGTTATTATACGCTGTATACTTGTATTGTAATATCTCATGTACCCCATAAAGATACTGTTATATACCCATAAAAATAAAAACTAAAAGAATTAGGGCAAAATTAAGATATTTCTCTGCAAAATAATAAACGAACCAAATGCTACAGTTGATTTACAAATGTATCTTGTTTACAGGGTAATTACAGGAAAATTTAAGACTACAAAACTAGAAAAGAAGTAACAGACAAATGTCAGAAAAAAGCTGATGTAACTATTAAAATAGAAATCAAGAATGTCACTATCTCATAAGATATAATTTAAAATAATTTAAAGGTATTAATATAGCCTTAAAATGCACAAAACACAGATTGATGATTGCAAAGGAAAATTGACAAATTCGCAATACAGTGAGTAATTTTTTTTTTTACCTCTTAGTAATTAACAGGTCAAACATACAAAAAATTAATATGCTCAGAAGATTTAAATAACACAGTATATGCTTAATGGACATAGTCTCTTGCTCCCAACATCCAGAGAATAGGCATGCATAAAACATTTATCAAAACAGATACACGTGCTCAGCTAACAAAGAAAGTCTGAACATATATGCAGAGCAGCCTGTGACAAAAATGCAATTAAACCAAGAATCAGCAACCAAAGATTATTTTAAAACTCCGTATGTTTGGAAATATGTACTACTTAGTAATTTGTAAGTCACAGAAGAAATTAGGATGGAAATTTAAATACATTTAAAATGCATTAATAATGAAAATACTACAGATAAAAAACTGAGGTACAGCTAAAACAGTACTTTGAGAAAAAAGATTGAAATGTAATAAGATTGAACTCAAGAAGTTAAAAGAAAAACAAATCCAAAGAAACTGCAACAATCATAAGACAGAAATAAAAAAAAGAAAAAAGATACAAAAAGAAGAAATCAATGAGGCCTGACATTGGCTCTTTGTAAAAGATAACAATAGGCAGACTTCTGCCAAGATTGATCTAGAAGAAAAGACATAAATAGTATTAGAAATGGAGGAGTTATAAATCAACTACAGCAAAGATTTAAAACTATTATGAGACAAACCAACTAGAAAGTAGACCTACCGAACAAAAGAGGAGAAAAACTGTTTCTTTATACATAAATGACAATGGGAAAAAGGAAAAACAGGAGCCTATAGATTAAAAGAGATATAAAAGTCAAGTGAATTTATGGATTCAAACAAACTATAAATGGAGGGAACTGATGACATTAAGAGACATTTAGAAGTTTGAACACTGGTATTTAATATTAAGTTATTTATTTGTTTGGGTTGATAATAGGATAAAGGTTATTTTTAAAGTGACTTTAGTGATACAGAAATATTTACAGATGCAATGATTTAATGTCTGAGCTTTGTCTCTAATATGTAAGGGGTAGAAGTGAGGAGAGACAGATAAAATAAGATTGGCTAGGTCATAACTGTTGAAGTTGGAGGGTGGGTACACAGATATATTTTGTCTGTTTTTGCATACTTGAAATTTTAATAAGTGTTTTAGACTATTATAAGAGAATATTATAAACCATGATTTGTCAATAATTTGTAAAGGATATAAATGGTAATGTTTGGAGAATATGGAGGGAATCTCTGTTTTTTTTCTCTTACTCAGAACTCATAACAGGTTGGGAGACTAAAATTCTAAGGAAAACTTGTCCTTCTGGCCAGAAGAACTGGGTAGAGGAGACCATGTTTTCATCTAGAGAATATGAAGGAAGTCTTGGAGAGGAGAGAACTAATTCAGGCTTTCCTTCTGAGGTCCCTGTGTGTGGAACAGATCCAGGGAAACATGGCAGCAGTGTTGGGAACCATGTTACAGTATAAACTACCTCTAAGTCCCTGAGTGAGTCACATGCTGGGCAAGTCTACCCAGCACAGCAAAGTCTTTGAACATTGGGACCACCACCCAAACAAAGTGAGACAGAACGTGCAGTCTGAACACAACTTAGTTGATTGCAGAACCAAAACAAATAACAAAAAATGACATCCTCCAGGGATTTTTAATGGGATCCGTAGTTGCATATTCAAAATGTCCAGGATACAGTGAAAAATTAGGAAATGAAAACTAGGAAAATCTGGTTAATTTTAAAGGAAAGGCAATCAATAGATTCCAAAAACAGAACCCAGATATTAGAATTATCCAAAATTATTTTTTAAATTTTTTTAAAATAGAAATGTCTCTCAATGTTGCCTAGACCAATCTCAAACTCCTGAGCTCAAGTAATCCTCCTGCCTCAGCCTTCCAAAGTGCGAGATTGCAGGTGTGAGCTACCATGCCCAGCCAGAATTATCAAAAATTCTAAAGCGATGATAGAACCATGCTTCATGAGATAGCAGTAAACACTCCTGAAGAGTGAGAAAATAGGACTTGGAAGAGAAATTAATTTTTTAAGTGGAAAATTTAGAACTAAAAGAAAAATCTGAATTTTTAACAAATATAATCACTGTATGGGCTCAATAGGAAAATGGAGAAAATAGAAAGTCACTGAACTTGAAGATGAATCAGTAGAAATTATCCAATCTGAAGTACAGAGAGAAAAAGATTAGAAACAAAGTAATTGCAAACTCTCTATGGGACAGTTTCAAAGGGCCTAACATTTGTTATTTAAGTCCTAGCAGGAGAAGAGATTGGCACAGAATAAATATTTGAAGAAAAAATTGCTTAAAAGTCCCAAACTTGGTAAAGAAGATGTATCTACAGATTTAAGAAGCTCAGTGAACATCAAATACAATAAACAAAAACAAAAAACAGGACCTGCACACCTCAAAATCAAATTACTGGAAACCAAAGATTGAGATCTTAAGATCTGCCAGAGAAAAATGATGCGTCTTGTATGATGGAACAGTGATTTGAATGACTGTTTTTTCTCTTTAGAAGTGATGAAAGCCAAAGGTAGTAGATCAAAATCTTCACATGCTGGGGTGGACAGTACAGGGAACCGTGAACTCAGAATTTTATACCTTGCAAAACTTCTTTCAAGAATGAGAAGACAGGAGAGAGATGCAAGATGGCCAATTAGCAACAGCTCAGGAATGTAGCTCCCAGTGAAAGCGCAGCGAACGAGTGGACGCCGCACTTTCCGACGAATTTTTGTTGCCCACAGACTGGGAGATTCCCGGCAGAGGAGCCACACGGGTCGCCAGCACGACTCTTTTGGCCAGCGTGGCTCTTTTGCCGGTGCCGGGCGTAGCGCTTCCCGCTGCGGAGTATACGGGACGGACGGGCTCGGCTGGTCCCATCCCCACAAGGAAAACAGCAAATGGAAGCGCTGAGGACTTAGAGCTTCACAGCAAGCACAGCGAACCCAGGAAGGTCCGGCTCTGAGGGGAAGGGGCATCCGGCAAAGGAAAACTAAGAAACCGAAAAACTTCATCACCAGGCGGAGAGAGATCCAAGATGACCGCGTAGCAGTGGCTCAGGATTGTGGCTCCCGGTGAGGGTGCAGAGAGCGAGTGGACGCCGCAATTGCAGACGAATATTTGCTGCCCACGGACTGGCAGATTCCCGGTGAAGGAGCCACCCGGGTCGCCAGCGCGACTCTTTTGGCGCTTCTCGGTGCGGAGTGTGCAGGACTGGATGCCCTTTTAGTCGGGCTTGGCGAGTCCCGTCCCCACAGGGAGAACAGCAGTTGAAGGCGCTGAGGATTGAGAACAAGCGCGGCTGAACCCGGGAAGGCCCAACTCTGTGGGGAAGGGGCACCCCCCGAAGGAAAACTAAGAAACAAAAAACTTCAGCACCAACAAGCCAGACGTACACTCAGAGACCCAATCTGAAAGTCGGCAATTACAAAGACGACAGGTGGATAGATCCACAAAAATGGGAAGAAACCAGTGCAAAAAGGCTGAGAACACCCAAAATCAGAATGCCTCTCCTCCTACCGGGGATCGCAGCTCCTCATCAGCAAGAGAACAAGGCTTGATGGAGGATGAGTGTGATGAACTCACAGTATCAGGCTTCAGAAGGTGGATAATAAGAAACTTCTGTGAGCTAAAAGAACATGTTCTAACCCAATGCAAAGAAACTAAGAACCTTGAAAGAAGATTTAACGAAATGTTAACGAGAATGGACAACTTAGAGAAGAGCATAAGTGAATTGATGGAGCTGAGAAACACAACACGAGAACTTCGCGAAGCATGCACAAGTTTCAACAGCCGAATTGACCAAGCAGAAGAAAGGATATCAGAGGTCGAAGATCAACTCAATGAAATAAAATGAGAAGGCAAGATGACAGAAAAAAGGGGAAAAAGGAATGAACAAAGTCTCCAAGAAATATGGGACTATGTGAAAAGACCTAATCTACGTTTG
>PVKP010031828.1:0-26528 GCA_004027715.1 Plecturocebus donacophilus | reverse complement strand
AGAGACACCTTTAGCAGAGACTCCTCGGCAGAGAACTCCGACAGAGACCCCCTCAGCACAGACTTCCTCTGCAGAGAGCCACTCAGCAGAGAACCCTTAGCAGAGACTCCCTCAGCAGAGAACTCCCCTCAGCAGAGACCCCCTCAGCCCCACCTGGACGCCGGCCAGGACAGCAGGGACCTCAGGGACCGCACCGCTGACTGCCCCTCTCTGCTGCAGGGGACCAGCCTCTCTACAGCATTCCCATCGAGAACATCCTGGCAGTGGAGAAGCTGGAGGAGGAGTCTTTCAAAATGAAGAATGTGAGTGCGGTGTCCCCAAGCCTCACTTTTGGCCTGACGCCTGGCCAGGTTTTGTCTGCTCTTCTGGTCCCCGGCCCTGGGCTCACCCCTTCCCCACCCTCTGCACTCCAGGCTTCTCAGAGGCTCCATGTTACTCAGGCAGATGCTGGTGATTTTGTGTCAAATCTCGTACCAAAGCAGCCAGGCTCTTCGCGCCCGGGGTCACAGGGTGGGGTAGAGCCTGCCGGAAGGCAGGGCCTGAGCTGCTCCAGGTGGCTTCCCCCGCAGGGTCCCCAAGGTAAAGGGGCCTTCTGTCAAAGGACACCCCAGAAACAGGCTTGAGACTGTGTGGAATTTCTTTTTGAAGCTTTTTAATTTTGTTATAATTTTGAATTTATAGAAGTTGCAAGAGTAGAATAAGTACTTTCCACACACGCTTGACCAAGACCCACACGTGGCCTTCTTCCTCATCATCGTATTCATCCTTCTCTCTCCACGTGTCACACCCAGACCCACGCGTGGCCTCGTTCCCCATTGTGGTCATTCCTTCTCTTTCCACGTGTCATACCCAGACCCACGCGCGGCCTCGTTCCCCATTGTGGTCATTCCTTCTCTTTCCACGTGTCATACCCAGACCCATGTGTGGCCTCGTTCCTTATCATATTTATTCCTTCTCTCTCCATGTGCCACATTCAAACCCATATGTGGCCTCATTCCCCATCATGTTCATTCCTTCTCTATCCACATCATACCCAGACCTACGCGTGGCCTCGTTCCTCATCGTGTTCATCCTTCTCTCTCCACGTGTCACAGACCCACGTGTGGCCTCATTCCCCATCATGTTCATTCCTTCTCTCTCCACGTGTAACACACAGACCCATGCGTGGCCTCATGCCCCATCACGTTCATCCTTCTCTCTCCACGTGTAACACACAGACCCACGCATGGCCTCATTCCCCATTGCGTTCATCCTTCTCTCTCCACGTCACAGACCCATGCGTGGCCTCATTCCCCATCGTGTTCATCCTTCTGTCTCCACGTGTAACACAGACTCACGCGTGGCCTCATTCCCCATCGCGTTTGTCCTTCTCTCTCCACGTGTCATACCCAAACCCACGCGTGGCATCATTCCCCATTGTATTCATCCTTCTCTCTCCATGTGTCACACCCAGACCCACATGTGGCCTTGTTCCCCGTTGTATTCGTTCCTTCTCTTTCCACATGTCACGCCTGTGCTTTTTTGAACAACTTCAACACTTCCGAGTGTGTTTCCCACAGCACAGTCCCCAAAACTGCAGCAGCCACCCATCATGTGGTGCCAGTGCAGCCACATTTGAATTTGCCGCTGACTGCACCCTCCCAGCTATGGTTTCTTCCCCTCAAGATCCAGTCCACGCTGTGCTCTGTTGTCCCCTCAGTCAGGCCTTTTTTTGTGCATGGTGGCCTTGGCATTTTTGAGACATGCAGCCCTGCAGTTTTGTGGACGTCCCTCACTGTGGGTTTGTTGGGTGTGCCAAAGTGGGAGGTTTTGATGACGCATTTTTGGCAGGAATCCCCTAGAGGTGTCCCTGGCATTGCCATTGTCTGGTGGCCTCCCAGGGTGGATTGGCCACTGGCCACGTTCTCCCTGGTGACTTGGTGCTCCTACGGTCAGCGACCCAGCCATCCTTGCCATCCTGAGGCTCACCCGTGCCCTGCTACATTCTGGCCAGGACAGGCCTTCTGTGCCCTGACTGCAGAATGAGGGTCATAGAGCAGCTGCAGAGAAGGTGCAGTCCCTGGGCCCCATGCTAAAGTCGACACACATTCCTTACCATTAGCGGAATTTCACTAGGATTTTATTCACGGCCTGTCCAGACAGATCCACAACAGGCATAACTTTGTAGAGTATTTGAAGAGGAGGGTGTGGGCCCAACACCTGTTGACTGAAGGGGACACTGGAACCCAGTCTCAGCACCCATAGAGTCGTGGGCTCAACGCCTGCTGACAGGGGAGGCTGGGACCTGCCCTGAGATCGTCCCTGGAAGGAAGCAGTGTGGAAATGTCCTGGAATCACTTCGAGCCCTTTTCATAGGTTTCCAATAATTCCATAGTTTCAGCCGCCCCTGTTTCCGCTGTTCATTCCCGCTGACTTCCCCAGGGCCCGCTTCCCCTGGGGCTGCTGCCGGACAAGGCTCTCAGCAGCTGGGGAGACCTTTCTGGAGGCTGTTTCTGGTGCCAGGGCCGAGCCTGGGACGATGGCCAGGACGCCCTCCGTGGGGGATCACAGCCGTGACCAGGGAGAGACCTGCACACGGGTGCTGGTGTAAGGCAGGTGGCTCCTGGCCTCTGTAAATAAGACCCCAGCTGTTCTCCAGAAACCTGGAGCCTAAACCCTCCCCAGATCAGCGGAAGGAAGTGCCCATCTGCTGGAGAAGGCCGCTGCTCCCCTGACTCTTGACTTAAGGGCAAGCCCTTATGAAAGCCCCCAGCCTCCAGGTGGCCTTCCACTCAGAAACCGTCTGTCTTTGTGTGCCGCAGAGCCAGCTCCTTCTGGGAACTTCTGACCTCCAATCCTAGGACCCCTGTCCCTCCAATCACAGGACCCCTGTCGCCCCTGCCCTAGGATGCTCCCACCTCCTACCCAGGACCCCCATCCCTCCAATCCTAGGGCCTCTGTCCCGCCTGCCCCGGGACCCCCATCCCCCTGCCCCAGGACCCTCCACCTCTTGCCCTAGGACCTTTGTGCCTCCCATTTCTTCTACCATGTCAACTCTGTGCTGAGCTAACTTTGCATCAGCCTTCTGACCACGGCATCAGGACTACTCACTTCCAGCCCCAGCTGCCACCTGTGCTTATTTAGTCTTTCTTGGTAGCTGCAGGTACAGCAGAAATTCTAGGCCAGGCTTTGTCTCCAGGACCTAGGATAGTGCTGGTGCTCGGTCATGTTTGTTGACTGAGTAATAAATGGCGAAGGTTGTTGCTGCCCTGAGCAGCCCCCCAACCCCGGCTGGGAGGAGGGGAGGAAGGAGGAAGCACCCTGGGCTGGTGAGGTGAGGGAGGAGCTGAGCAGGCCAGGCCACCCCGGCTGATAGAGCAGAAACTCCTCATGGGTGGGACTCCTGCTGTTGGCTACAGGGGGCCTCATCGGGAGGCCACAGGGCTCCTCTTCCACCTTTGAACGGAGACCTCTGAAGCCCCAGCACAAAAAGGGCCTTGGCCAAGGTGTACCTGGCCGGCCAGCCATGTCTCTAGCCACACCCATTCTCACCTGCATTAGCCACGGCCCCAGTTGTCAGGTTTCAGGGTGGCTGAGAGTTCCATGCACCCCTGGCCTTGGGTGCTTCTGGTGTTCAGAGCTCTAGGGCCCCTGGGCCGATGCACCCTCAGCATGCCCTCCTGAGGCTCCAGCGAGGACCGCCAGGTGCCTGCCAGACCCTGGCATGCGCTCGGCCACGGGACGTCGCGTGCACCATCCTGAGCCCGCCTGCGTCCTCAGATGTTCCAGGTCATCCAGCCGGAGCGCGCACTCTACATCCAGGCCAACAATTGTGTGGAGGCCAAGGACTGGATCGACATTCTCACCAAAGTGAGCCAGTGCAACCAGAAGCGCCTCACTGTCTACCACCCGTCTGCCTACCTGGGCGGCCACTGGCTGTGCTGCAGGGCGTCCTCAGACTCGGCCCCAGGATGCTCGCCCTGCACCAGGTAGGTCCGTGCCTCGGCGTCCGGCGTGTGCATGTGTGGGAAGTGTGGTCGGGTAGGTTAGGGAGGGGCTGCGGACAGCACATGCCTGCCCGTAAGCTGCTTGGAAACGGGGCTGTGCTCGCCTTGTCCCCGGAGCCTCCCACCCGAGGGATCATCCGGGGCACAGCCTCTCGAAGGCTCTAGGGAGCCGCAGGCCTTCCAGGGTCCTCCTCAGGCCCTGCCCTGGGGGAGTGGGAGGTCAGGGTGAAGGGGGCTCCCCAGGGCCAGGGCTTCCTGCTTCTCCAGGAGGAGCTTGGGAGCAAGCCTCTCCCTGAAAGCTTCATCGGGCGAGGACACCTACCTTGATTTATCCGTGGGACGAAGGCAGCCTGTGGTCTTCCCGGCCCCTTGTCAGCTGGGCCTCGAGTTCCACGCAGGCTGGGGTTGCCTCTGTCCGTCCGAGGAAGGACGCCTGTGAGCCCGGCGGTCCCCGGCTCTGCTCTGTGAGATGCACATTGCCGTGGGGACGACACTGTGGCTGTGGCCATGTGATGTCTCGCATGAGGGCCCTGCAGGGATGAGCTGTGCTCTACACTGGGCCATTTAATCCTCTCACAGCCTCGGGGGGAGACCTTAGATCCTGCTTCATGGACTCGGAGGCTGAAGTTTAGTAGGAGGGCCTGGCTGCCACCCAGGCATGTGTGTCCAACACCCCAGGACCCCCACCCCCGCCCTGGAAAGTCTGGCACCCTCCTCTATCCTTACACCCTGGGCCAGAGCAGGAACAATTGCGGCCTCGGGGGGAGAGGAAACCTGGCACGTCCCCACCTGGCAGCTGATCCTGCAGGGGACGCGCCCCAGGAGGGGTTCATTCCAGGCTGTTTCTCCCCACGAGAACATGTCTGCCAGGGTTGCTTGCTGCCTTGGCGGATCTGTGGGTCCCAAGAGGCTCCAGTCCCTGAGACCAGACAGCTCAAGAGCCTCCCCCACATCCCACACCACCCACAGCCGGCCTCAGCTCTCCCAGCTCAGGGAAGCTTTTTTAGTTTTATACTTTTGAGACAGTGTCATTCTGTCGTCCAGGCTGGAGTGCAATGGTGCAATCTCGGCTCACTGTAGCCTCAACCTCCCAGGCTCAAGCCATCCTCCCACCTCAGCCTCCCAAGTACCTGGGACTACAGGTGTGCACCACCATGCCAGGCTAATTGTTTTAAAGTTACTGTAGAAACAGGGTTGAACCATGTTGCCCAAACTGGTCTGAAACTTCTGGGCTCAAGCAGTCCTCCGACTTCACCCTCTCAAGTAGCTGGAACTACAGGCAGGTGCCACCATGCCCAGCTCATTCAAAACATTTTTTTTGTAGAAATGAGGTCTCACTATGAGGCTCTCCCTGCATTGCCCAGGCTGGTCTTGTTCTGTTCCATTCATTAGCTGAAACCCACTTCATTTTTGCAAGAGAGGTTGGGAAGAAAAGGGAAAAACTGTCACGCTTGAAACAGAAATAAGTTGGTAAACAATTTCTAATCAGTATGGGAAAAATTACAAAAATTTCAGAAACTATGATTTAAGAATTATTTTAGCTACAATAATAATCATTTCTGTCTTTTAAAAAGTATTTACTAAGTGAAAGAGTATATTTCACACATTTTGCACAAGGCAGCATTTTGCTAAAAATAATGAGCAGCCCAACACGTCCCTTTCAGGCCCCCCCGTTAGGTTGCACCTGAGTGCAAACATTAAATTAACTGTAAGGCTGCTTTGTTGGAAGCCATGAAAGACATGCTTCTGTACAATGTAGATTTTCTTTTTCTTTTTCTTTTTTTTTTTTTTTTGAGATGGAGTCTCGCTCTGCTACCCGGGCTGGAGTGCATTGGTGCAATCTTGTCTCATTGGAACCTTCACCTCCCAGGTTCAAGCAATTCTCCTGCCTCAGCCTCCCAAGTAGCTGGGATTACAGGCATGCACCACCACACCCAGCTAATTTTTGTATTTTTAGTAGAGACAGGATTTCACCTTATTGGCCAGGGTGGTCTCGAACTCCTGACCTCAGGTGATCCACCCGCCTCGGCCTCCCAAAGTGCTGAGATTACAGCCGTGAGCCACCATGCCTGGCCTACATTTTCAAAATGGAAATTTTGAAAAAAGAAAACTTTTTTCTTTTTTTCTTTTTGAGATGGAGCCTCTGTCGCCCAGGCTGGAGTGCAGTGGCACGATCTCAGCTCACTGCAACCTCTGCCTCCCAGGTTCAAGTGATCCTCCTGCCTTAGCCTCCCGAGTAGCTGAGATTACAGGCATGTGCCACCATGCTCAGCTAATTTTTGTATTTTTAGTAGAGACAGGTGTGAGCCAGCACACCCAACTTTGGAGGTTTTTCACAGTAGTAGCACAAAGTAAGATTTATAAAAAGAAAAAAGAGGCCAGGCTTTGTGTCTCACGCCTGTAATCCCAGCACTTTGGGAGGCTGAGGTGGGTGGATAACCTGAGGGCAGGAGTTTGAGACCAGCCTGGCCAACATGGCAAAACCCCGTCTCTACTAAAAATAGAAAAATTAGCCAGGTGTGGTGGCGAGCTCCTATAATTCCAGCTACTCGGGAGCCGGAAGCAGCAGAATCACTTTAACCCAGGAAGTGGAGGTTTCAGTGAGCTGAGATCACGCCATTGCACTCCAGCCTGGCTGGGGGAGTGAAACTCTGTCTCAAAAAAATTTAAAAAAAAAAAGAATCTTGGTAAGACTTGGTAAAAAAATTTTTAAAAATCAGTGCTTGAGGAAACCTGCTGTGTGCTGGCGTGGAAGTAGGAGAAGTAAGCATAAGTGAGTAGGGCCGTAAGCACACAGCATCCCTGAGTGTCTGCAGTGATTGAAGGGAGAAGCCACGAGGTCTGGAGTGCTCATAGTTCCTGGGAACTTAGTTCTGTATGACACCACAAATGCACAAGTATGACGCTGCGTATGTTGGCACCGAATCTTCCTAACTTTCTTACACATTGATAAGATTCTGGAGTAAGAATAGGTTTAAACAAGACCTAACTCAGTACTGCATGATTTCAGGAAAGGTCAGTTGGTATAAATGATAAGCCCATTTTAAACACTGAACAGCAAGGATCGTCTACAAAGTCTCCAAATACGTTGATCGTACCCGAAGCAGAGGTTGCTAGTTAGGTACAGCTTGCGGCCTGGTGTCAGCGCTGGTGTCAGCGTCACTCTGGACGTCATTCGACTTGCTCACCAAGCCAACACGTGTGCTGGCTGCTGTGTATGGACGGATGGCAAATAGGTCCTGTCTTGAGTTTCACTTCCAACATAGTTGTCGCCTTTCTTCAGTGACTTTTAAAAAATTAATGTCATTATTAAAAGCATCGTTTAAATACGTGTTTTTATCTTTCTGTTCTCACTGTGTCTGGACAGCGGCCTCCCAGCCAACATCCAGCTGGACATTGATGGGGACCGTGAGACGGAGCGTATCTACTCCCTCTTCAACTCGTACATGAGCAAGCTGGAGAAGATGCAGGGTGAGTCCACTGTCACGCGGAGCCATGCAGTGAGGGGACGCCTGGTGAGGCCCTGCTGCGGATGAACACCTGTGGTCTGAGCCTCTGGTGTACTATGGGCTACATATATGTGTCTTTGTAGCATGGATGGATGGGAAAAGCTTTTTGCAGGTTAGCCAGCTATTTGGGGGAAAATTACCTTGATAATAGATTCTGTAGATAATTTTTAGGTGGAATTTAACTTGTAACCTTTGTACTGCCAAATTCTTTAGGGGACACTATTTTTGTCATTCCTTTGTGTTTTCCAGCGGGACAGTTGCCTGAGTGTGGACACGTGTGTGAGTGCACAGGCATGTGTGTGGACACATGTGTGCATGTGTGTAGGCACATGTGAGCATGTGTGAATGTGTGGACACTGTGCATGTGTGGACATGTGTGTGAAAGTGAGCGCTGACACGTGACCATGCATTTGTGCATGTGTGGGAACGTGTGTGTGCATGTGTGAATGTGTGGACACGTGAGAGCATGTGTGTGCCTGTGTGGACGTGGACACAGGTGTGACTATGCATTTGTTCATGCATGGGAATGTGTGAGCACATGTATGAGATGTGTGGACATGTGTGAATGTGTGGACGTGTGTGTGTGCATGTGGACAAGTGTGTGTGTGTGAGAGCATGTATGGGCATGTGGACACGTAACCATGCATTGTGCATGTATAGGCACATGTGTGAATGTGTGGACATGTGTGAATATCCGTGAATGGACACGTGTATGTGAATCTGTAAATGTGTGTGTGCATGAGTGCACATGTGTGAGAGTGTGTGAATATGTGGACATGTGAGCTGTGTGAATGTGTGGACATGTGAGTATGCATTTTTGCATGCATGGGAATGTGTGTGCACATGTGTGAGTATGCATGCATGTCTGTGGGCCCCTGTGTGAGCATGCATTTGTGTGCGTGTACATATGCCATTTAATTCTGCAAAGCAATTCAGTGTTACAGATAATGATATTGTACATATTTTTGAAACAGCACCAGGCACACTATATATTTCAAATCTTTATGCAGTGTCGTTATCTCTGACATTTAATTGCTTTATAGAATTGAAACAGCAATCCAGGTAAGCCCAGTGAGATGACATGGGGATAGTGGTTTGAGGTCTGTAATTGAGGAGACGCAGGGACAAGAAGAGCCCACGGTGGGGCGAAGCGGCTGCGTTGTGTCTGTGCTGGTGTCTGGTACCTCTCAGATCTGCTCTTAGGGAGCATGTGAGGCCCTTGAGTCCCACTCAGAATGGAAATAGAGTGGAATGTGCGTGGAATTATGCCTCTTAGATTTTCTTCCTTTCATTCTGCCGATCTAACCCAGAAGTGTCGAGCATGGCTTGGCCTGGAAACACGAGTCCTGCCTGAGTGTCCTTGCCACTGCCCAGTTGTGAGCTCAGCCACGCCTGTTCTCTAGCCCCACACGCCCTGGGTGTGTGTGGGTTCCAGGGATACACAAACACAGGCACATACACATGTATGCACATCCATGTACACATAAGCACATGTGCCCCGCCATACATGCGTGAAATGAACACACAGGCACATGTTCATGCAGACAAGCAAGGTAGCACTTCCTGCACACATAGAGTTGAACACAGCACGCTCACTCACGGACACAGGCCCACGTGCAGGCATGCACACACATGCAGACAGCCACACACGCAGGCGCTCATGGGCCATGCTCACTCACAGACACAGGTCCACATGCACACATGTGCACACATGCAGACAGCCACACATGTAGGCACTCACAGGCCATGCTCGCTCACAGACACAGGCCTCGTGCACGCATGCGCACACATACAGACAGCCACACATGCAGGCACTCACGGGCCATGCTCGCTCATGGATGCAGGCCCACATGCATGCATGCACATACATGCACAGACAACCACACATGCTGGCACTCACAGACCATGCTCGCTCACGGATGCAGGTCCACATTCACGCATGTGCACACATGCACAGACAACCACATGCTGGCACTCACAGGCTACAGTTGCTCACGGACACAGGCCCACATGCACATACATGCAGACAGCCACACACTCAGGCGCTCATGGGCCATGCTCGCTCACAGACACAGGCCCACATGCACGCATGTGCACACATGCAGACAGCCACACATGCAGGCACTCACAGGCCATGCTCGCTCACAGACACAGGCCTCGTGCACGCATGCGCACACAGACAGCCACACATGCAGGCACTCACGGGCCATGCTCACTCATGGACACAGGCCCACATGCACGCATGCACATACATGCACAGACAACCACACATGCTGGCACTCACAGGCCATGCTCGCTCACGGATGCAGGTCCACGTGCACTCATGCACACACATGCACAGACAACCACATGCTGGCACTCACAGGCCACAGTTGCTCACGGACACAGGCCCACATGCACATACATGCAGACAGCCACACATGCAGGCACTCGTGGGCCACGCTCGCTCACAGACGCAGGACCATGTGCACGCATGCGCACACATTCAGACAGCCACACATGCAGGTGCTCATGGGCCACCACCCACCACAGCATCTTCTCCCCCAGCAAGTGTGCTGGGTGCTGTCCCTGGGTCTGAGGTCCTCGGATGCTGTGCAGATGACACAAGGACTCAGGGTGGCCAAGACTGTGTGGGCCAGCCTCTGTCCAGCACTCTCATAGCAGGGACCAGCACCATGGAGGCCAGAGTCAAGGAGCCTCAGGGGTTGAGGTCATCACACACAAGACCCAGGTTCTGAAAGATGCCGACCAGGCCCTCTTTGACCAGCTGCGCCATGTGCCGCCCTCCAGCCTTGCTCAGCCCCTCCCAGGCTGTGCACCCCGCGCGACAGCTCAGGCTCTTCCTCTGCCAGGAATACCCTTGCGTCTCAGTCTGGAAGACTCTGTTTATCTTGGAAGTGTCTTTCCCCAGGCGCTTCCCAGCCTCCCCATCCCCAGAGCCTGGTGTATTAGTTCTCATGTTACTATAAAGAGCTGCCAGAGGCAGAGTAATTTATAAAGAAAAGAGGTTTGTTGAGTCACAGTTCTGCAGGCTGTACAGGAAGCATGGCTGGGGAGGCCTCGGAAACTTTCCATCACAGTGGAAGCTGAAGAGGAAGGAGGCACGTCCTACATGCAGGAGAGAGCAATGGGGAAGGCACCACACACTTTCAAACAACTCGAGCTCTTGAGAACCCCCCATCATGAGAACAGCAAGGTGAAAGTCCGCCCCTGTGACCCCATCACCTCCCTCCAGGCCCCTCCTCCAACACTAGGGATTACAGTTTGACCTGAGATTTGCGTGGGGACACAAATCCAAACCACAATACCTGGGCCCACCTGTGTCACTGGAGTCACAACCATCTCCCATCTCCTCAGTTGCCATATGCGGTGACCTTCCCGGGCCTGGCACAAAGCAAGTGCTCAGCACCTGGACGGGTGTGCTGGACAGAGGCTCGGTGGGCAGCTGAGTGGGTGGGCAGATTGGTGGATGGATGGATGGGTACATGGACGGGTGGGTGAGTGACGGGCAGATGGACGGGTGGGTGAGTGACGGGCGGATGGACGGGTGGGTGAGTGACGGGCGGATGGACGGGTGGGTGTGACGGGCGGATGGACGGGTGGGTGAGTGACGGGCGGATGGACGGGTGGGTGAGTGACGGGCGGATGGACGGGTGGGTGAGTGACGGGTGGATGGACGGGTGAGTGAGTGATGGGTAGATGGACAAATGGGTGAGTGACAGGTGGATAGACTATAATAAACAGATGGAGGCAGATCCCACATACTCTCCACGAGGGTTTACAACATCAACATGTTTGGAAGCCTCAGTCCAGGGTCCTCGCCCCTCTGGGCACTGAGTCCCTCCTATGTGGTGTTCAGGCCTCTGCTGGAATCTCAGCACATCCTCGAGGCAGCTGGTTTTGTTGTTGGAGAGTTCTCATGACTTCCGGAACACTTGGCCCACGGGCTTATTGCCATCCAGTGTAGCAGGTCCTTTCTGCGGCCTGCGGGGCTGAGGCGTGCTATGCTACTGTGCCTGTGTGGGAGACAGGTAGTTACTGTCCTCTCCCCATCCCACACGTGGCGTGGCCTCTCCCCTGGCCAGCCTCCTTGGGCCCACTCTGGTTCTTTGGTATTATACTGAAGTTTGTTATAGAGTGGCCCCCAGTCCTACAGGTGAGGCTCCATTGCAGGGCATGGTGGGGTCCCACGCAGAGGGCCAGCTTGGCCTTGGGCCGTGCTGCTGTGATTGTGCAGATGGCCTGGAAGTTGGCGGCAGGAGTGAAAAGAGCTTTGCCATGGGGGCCGGCAGGTTGCTGTGGTCAAGATGTGTCCATGATAATCCACTTGCTGTGTACAGAACAGGCATATCCCCTTCAGTAGAGCTTTGCGGAAGATCGGAGTGGCTTACACAGAGCCTTGTCACAGGGGCTCATGCGCAGCTGCTATGTAAATGCTGTCTTTTCACCGTCACCTTGTTATGCTTTGGTCAGCTAAAGGGCCAGTCTTCACAGGCCATGGCCTCCTAGTTAACCTCAGAATGCGGCTCAGTGCTGGGGTCCTGTGTCTCGGGGTCCAGGGCTGCACAGCCGTGGCGTCTGCTGTGGTGGTTGTGCCTCAGGCCATCCTCCCCTTGGCCTGGTGTCCCAGCTGTAGGGGTGCCATGTCTCCCGGCTCATGCTTGGACAAGCACATGGATCTGTCCTTAGGGACCATGGATGCTCAGTCAGCAGAAACCCATCAGCTGATCCGTTTTCTGCTCTACAATTTTGCATCTTGATCATGAGGCCATTTCATAAAAGTGTAGCAGGTGCTGTGCTGACATCCACGCACTCACATGCCACCCCGACATTTCCCTGAACCCTTCATTTTAAACCAAGAGTCAAAAGAGGAATTACAGATTCCTTCTTGTGATGTTTTCTAGTTATTCCAGTTTTATTTTTAAATCAATATTCTGGCCCTTTGTAAGGCAAAGTCCATCGTGCTCACCCCGAAGGCTGACTTCAGGGCTGCCTCAGAGCCCTTGAGCCACCCAGGCCAGCATCCAGGTGCAGGTGGACTCACTCCTGGTTCTGGCTGGGTGGGCCGGTGGGGCTGCAGGGATGTGCACATCCCCCATGAGAATGGCTGGTTGGAGACAAGGCTGGGAGCTGGGCGCAGCAGACCCCTCAGAGGTGGGTGAGGTTGCTCAGCTTCCAGCTCCTAGTGGGCTTTTCCAGGGCTCCATGTGGGCAGCACTCGCCACCTGCGGGAGTGGTTTCTTGTCCGTCTGCGTTTCCGAGTGAGCGGCCAGCCCTTTCTGGAGGAGCTTGCGTTGGGAGAGCCTGTGCTGTGGTGGGACCTACCTGCCGTGACACAGCTGTGTGGAGATGTGGCTGGTGGCCGCTAGGCCCTGGGCTCCTGCCCTGCACTGACCCCTCCGCCCTCCACAGAGGCCTGTGGGAGCAAATCTGTGTATGACGGCCCGGAGCAGGAGGAGTACTCGACGTTCGTCATTGACGACCCCCAGGAGACCTACAAGACGCTGAGGCAGGTCATCGCTGGGGTCGGGACTTTGGAGCAGGAGCATGCCCAGTATAAGAGGGACAAGTTCAAGAAGACGAGATACGGAAGCCAGTGAGTGCAGCTCCCATGCCTGCCCTGGACGGCCAGTGTTGGGGGGTGAGAGGTTGCTGTGGGGTGGGGCTGCAGGGAACTCTGGGTGGGGCCGCCTGTACGCAGCTGTCTGCCTGGTCAGGAGAGTCCCAGCTGCGCCTGGCTGGCACCTGGCGGCGGTCAGTGGACATGACCGGCGGTGGTCAGTGGATGTGGCCGGTGGCAGTCAGTGGACGTGGCCCGGTGCTGCCATCCCCTCCTTCAGAGCAGGTGCCACCTTTGCTCTCCAGGCCTCCAGCCAGTGTCTGGGCCGCCTCCCAGCCTCTCTGCTGTGCTGGTCTCAACATGCTTTGGCAGTCTCTGTAGGCCCAGGCCTTGCTCTGCCTTGGTTGAATCGCACACCCTCTGCTGTTTCCCCAGGCCACCCATGGTGCCCAGGAGCAGGGCCAGCTCTGAATGAAACCTAATCTTGTCTCATGAGGCAGGTGCAGGGTACAGAGTGCGTTCAGCCCAGTCACCAGCTGCAGGCTGGGTGGCCACTTAGCTAAGCTCCACTCCCCCTCACTCCGTGGGACAGAAGATCGTGAGACCCTCACGAGTTGTTGGAAGATTGACGTAAACTATGTAAAGTGCTAAACTGGCTCCCAGCCTGGAGTGAGCAGGTGTATGTGTCACTCTTCTCCAGCCAGTGGGTACCCAGGGTCAGTCAGGCTTGTTCAGGGGTGGATGAGCTGGAGAGCCCTGTGTAGCTGTGCAACCTCCTCCTCACTTCCATCCTCCTCCTCCCTCCTCTCTCCTCTTCCCCCCTTCTCCCTCCTACCCTTCCTTCTTACCCCTTCTTTCCTTCCTTCCACCCTGTGGGTCTGGTCTGGGAAGGGCAGTGGTGAGGCTCTGGGAGAGTGACATGTCCCTGTGGCCCTGATATGGACTGAGTTGCTCAGGGGACTGAGCCTGCAGCATACCGAGTGCTGTGACTTCACCTCTGATCTCATCGCATTGGATCCCTCTTGACACCACTCTAGGGAGAGAGCCCCATTTGCCTTCCAAATATGTTGCTTCAGGCCCATCATCATGGCCAAAAGCCAGTGGGTTGAAAACGTGTGAAGCATGATGTGGTTTGTTGTAATAGAAGGTGTAAATGTGGCACACATAGTAGGAGGTGACAAAACATGGGAGGAAGTGCACACACATAGGAGGTGCACACATGGGAGGAAGTGCACACAGGAAGAGGCAGACACATGGAAGGAAGCAGACACATAGGAGGAGGTGCACACACGTGGGAGGTGCACACACAGGAGGCGGACATGTGGTAGGTGCACACGTGGGAGGAGGTGCACACACAGGAGGAGGCGGGCACAGCAGGTACACATATAGGAGGTACACACGTGGGAGGAGGCGCACACACGGAGGTGTGCACACATGGGAGGAGGCAGACACATGGGAGGAGGTGCACACGTGGGAGGAGGTACACGTGGGAGGAGGTGCACACGTGGGAGGTGCACACACAGGTGGACATGTGGTAGGTGCACACACGGGAGGAGGTGCACACATGGGAGGTGTACACAGGAGGAAGCAGACACGTGGGAAGAGGTACACATGTGGTAGGTGCACACATGGGAGGAGGCGGACACACATGCAAGGAGGTGCATATGTGGGAGAAGGTGCACATGTGAGAGGAGGTGGACATGGCGGTGCACACACATGGGAGGAGGCGGATATGTGGCAGGTGCCCACACGGAGGAGGCAGACACGTGGTTAGGAGGTGCACACATGTGGTCTAAGGGAGGTGTTCATGTGGGGAGGAGGTGCCTACGCCTGCTGAGTGTCCCAGCACACAGATGGACAGAGCTTATGCTCCTCACATGTGAGGACGCCCTCTCTGCAGTGCATGTTCTGCACACCTGAGCATACCATCTCCATGTTCCACATGTGTATGTGCACTTCACACATGCTGCAGGGAGCGCACACATGTGCATGTACTGGCATGTGTCACCTGCCTGTGCACACAGACCAGATTCACCATGGGTGCTTTCAGGGGCACTGTGCTTCCTTTGGCTCCTCTGTATTTTTTGTGTGGATTCCAGTGTAAGTGTGTCACATTTAGGAACAGGAAAAGATCCCACAGTGCACAGGTGAGCACCAGGCAGTGGGATCTGTGCCTCATTCCCTCCACTATCCCCCTTTTCAGGGAGCACCCCATCGGAGACAAGAGCTTCCAGAACTACATCCGGCAGCAGTCTGAGACCTCCACTCATTCCATTTAAAGTGCAGGACATGCCCAGCGGTACCTGTGAGCTGCCCGTGCGAAGCTGCAGCCTTTGGGAGGGAGAAGAGAAGGAAGAGTGCAGTCACCAGAGCGATCCGTGCCACCCCGGCCACGGACAGGTGGCTGAGGTTTCCCTCTCCCAGAACCACCGCCACTGCTGCACCCTCTGCAGAAAGCCCGCCAGGCCTTGTGGACCATGTGGTCATTTGGTTTTGTGCTCTTTGCCCCTTGTTTGTGGGGATCCGGGGATCGGCTGAAGGATCAGGAAGTGTGGGCTGTGCCCTGGCCACACCACAGCCGGCCTCAGGGAGCCATGGCCCATCCAGTCGGCTGCGACATGCAGCTTAGGCCGTGTGCACATCTGTCCCGTGTGCACGGTGCGTGTGGCGCTGGGCTCTGGCCCTGCGCCCCTGTGGCCTCCTGGCCCCACCTTGGCTTTTGGCTTCATCACGTTGGGATGTTCACAGCATCACTCTCCCGCTGTGCCCGCCATCCAGGCGGCTGTGGGAGGTGGCCTCCCTATTCCACTTTCGAGGTTGGTTTTATTACTGGCTGAAGGGTCAGTTTTGTGGCTGGGATGTGCAGGACTACACAGAAATCCCAATCTGAGGGTTCTCTTGGTGCTTGGAGGATCCAGGTTCTGTCCACAGAGGCCCTTGGAGGGAACAGTGTGGGCTTCAGCGTCTCTGGGTATCTGCTGAGCCCAAGTGGAAGCACAAGTTATTTTGCTGTTGAATGGGGTTTAATGTTAGAATTAACATTTGCCACCCCCTGTGGAAGTTTGGGGAAGACTTTTAAACTGGAAGTGTGCATTTTTCGAGCTGTTTTTCTTAATGTTTTTAAAGGACCATTTTTAATTAGCTCTTTGATACAAAGTAACTCAGAACGTCAAAACCTATCCCACTAAAGAGAAGGCTGCCAGAGCGCAAGGGCAAGGGAATGGAGCCTGTCTCAGGAAGGGCAGCTGCAGGTTCTCCAGAAAATCAGAGAAGGGAAGAAATTCTGAGTTTCAGGTACAGGGGCTTCGGGGGTGCAGACGTCCCTCCAGGGCCCATGGCCAGTATTGCACCTGTGTTACGGACCCCCAGATGCTGTGCAGGGCAGGCACTGGGGCTGCTTTTTTATTGGGAGGGGAGCCTCCTAAAAACGGGGCCCAGGCAGACCCTTCCAGACCTCACACTGCCGAGGAGGCCTTTCCCGAAGGGCGTCCTCCCGGGATGCAGATGGCAGGTGTGTGGGACGCACCGTTTACATATACAGCACCATGTATCCTTGTACCTTCTCCCGGTTCTTCTTGTTTGCAAATACTGTAGTTTAGACTCTTAATCTAGATGGAAGATAGAGACTATTTGTTGTCACAAAAATAGTGGAGGAAAATGTTTTAAAAATAGACTTTTGGACACACAGCTGTTGGGGCTGCACTGAGCTGCAATTTTTAACATGGATTTATAACTTAATGTTTCTGTTTATAAAATACTAATGATTTGAAATGTATTTTACTGGACGATTAAAACAGATGTTTTATTCTTTCTGAGGACTGGCTTGGTTTTCCAGTGGTGCCTACTAGGAATTGCACATGTGGGTATTGGGGGTGTTGGGGGGTACAGGGAGGAGGGTGGTGTCTGGGGAGCAGAATGACATTGCTGATGCCAAGTGACATCGCTGGTGACAGATGACATCTCTGGTGACGGGCAGTCCTGCTCTGGCAGGTGGCATCACCCTGATGACAGGTGACATCGCTGGTGACAGGTGACGTCTCGTGACAGGTGATGCCTCTGGTGATGGGCAGTGCTGCTCTGGCAGGTGGCACTGCCCTGATGACAGGTGACATTGCTGGTGACAGGTGACATGGCTGGTGACATCGCTGGTGACATCGCTGGTGACAGGTGACATGGCTGGTGACAGGTGACATCGCTGGTGACGGTGGGTACTGCTCTGGCAGGTGGCATCACCCTGATGACAGGTGACGCCTCTGGTGACGGGCAGTGCTGCTCTGACCGTGCCACTCACCTGTGGTGCCTCAGGTGAGTGTCTGGCCCCATGATGCCCTCAGGAAACGTGTGGGTCCCACACTGCTGAGGGCCAGGGGGTGCGGCTGGAGATGGCATCCACTCAGGCAGTGTTGGGAAGAGACTCCACCCACATGCTGCCTTCTCCAGAAACAGAGGGTGAGGCAACTTGGAGGCCCTGGGAGTAGAGAATGGACCGCCCCTCCAGGCAAGTGACCGCTGTCCCTCCAGGCGGGTGACCGCTGTCCCTCATGGGGCAGGAGAGGGTTAAGGGGGCCTCTGGGTAAAGGCCCCATGGCTAGGGATGCATTTTCTCATTTCTTTATTCCTTTCCCTTCTCCATTTGAATTTCTTTTTTGGTAATTCTATTGTGAGTCACAAGCTCTGGTATGAGAAAAATTCAGAGGTATGCCTTTGGTGACAAGGAGCGAGGCCTTTCTTCCAGGGAAGGGGGAGGCCTGGTGCTGCCTGGCCGGCCTCCTCTGTGGAGGTGAGAGTCAGGCAGGGACGGCGCTGCTCTGTCTGCCAGTCCGGGCACGGCTGTGAGTGGCGGATGGACCCCTGCAGGTGGGGGCACCCTGCCTGGGAGGCCAGCCAGTCTTCCTGGAGGTGCACTTCCCCAGCAGGGCTTCAGGCAGTGCCAGGAGCTGGGGGCTCAGTTCACACTCTGGGCACAGCTGTGCTGGGGTCAGCCCAGGAGGGTCAAGGTCAGCCCCTCCAAGAGGAAGTAGAAGGTCTAGGAGGATGAGGCCCCCGGGAACGTGGAGAGCTGAAGCCCCTCTCAGAGCAACCGGAGGGTACCATGGGGCTGTGGGAGGTGGGGGCTGTGGGGGCCGGAAGCCCGTCTAAGTCTCCCACTGATATGGCTTGGCTGTGTCCCCACCAAATTTCATCTTTAATGGCAGCTCCCATAATTGTGTGTGAGAGGTAATTGAATCACTGGGGCAGTTTCTTCATACTGTTCTCATGGTAGCGAGTAAGTCTCACGAGATACGATGGTTTTAGAAGGGGAAACCCCTCTCGCTTGATTCCCTTTTGCCTTCCCCCAGGACTGTGAGTCCACTAAGCGTCTTTTTCTTTATAAATTGCCCAGTCTTGGGTGTGTCTTTATCAGTAGCATGAAACGGACTCATACACCCACCAAGGGACAGCAGGTGGCTCTGTGGAGACCCTGGTGATGTCCACTTGCTCTTCTTGCTCCAGACGACCCAGCACTTAAAGAGACAGAAGCTCCTGCTTCCCTCCTGGCACCATCTGGGGGGCTCCCGACATCAGAGCATCCAGAGCAGGCGCCTGTGAGGAGGCCAGGGAGTGCCAGGCAGGTGAGAGACCAGGGCTCCCACCCTACACCGGCCACTTGCCCAAAGAGCTGAGGCCTCCTGGGCACTGAGAGGCTGTGGGCTGCTTCAAAGGAAGACACTGGAAGGAGGGGAGCCTGCGGCCTGGGGGTCACACCTGCTTCCCGTGACGCTGAGGAGTGCCGGGTGCAGGCAGCAGGGCAGAGCAGGACGCAGGCTTGCAATGTGCCCGTGAAGGACCAGAAGGGGCTGCCCAAATAAGCCACGCTGACCTAAGGGTTGTTTTGAGCTGAAACAGAAGTTGCGGAAGCACCTCCCCGCCTCCCTTTTTCTTCCGTCCATAAGGATAAGAATGTGACTTTCTTCTGGCTCCGGAGAGCATCTTTCCTGTGGGGTGGTACCTCCTGTTTCAGGAAGGAAAGGCCATCTCAGGGCCTGTGCTCTGTGAGGCTCCCGGCCACACAGACTTGTGTGCCTTCCCCCAACTTGTCTACCAATTTTAATTCTTGGACCCAACCAAAAAACCCCAGGAGGTAAAATGTTGCCTCCCCACCCACCGTGGTCTAGAGGCTGGAGGAGACGGTGTGCCGGGTAGCTCTCAGGATTTTCTGTTTCACTCAGTACTGGCCGAACTCTGTCCCCACAAATCCCCAGGTTGAAGCTGCGACCCCGTGACCCTCAGGACCTCAGAGTGTGGCTGTACTTGGGAGTAGAGCTGTCGAAATCATCAAGGTAAAGCGAGGCCATAAGAGTGGCCCTGACCCAGTGTGACCGGCGTCTTTATTAGAAAGGAGATGAGGACACAGCACCCAGGGCGACCACAAAGACACAGGGAAGATGCCATCTTTGCACCAAGGAGAGAGGCCTCGGAGAACCAGCCTGAGAGACACGTGGACCCTGGACTTGTAGCCCCAGCACCGGAGGGAAGAGCTCCCGCTGTTTACGCCAACTGCCTGGGAGTTCCGGCAAAGCCCCACCCGACGGTGCAGTTCACACCCGCCTGCCTGGGAGTTCCGGCAAACGCCCACCCGACGGTGCATTTCACACCCGCCTGCCTGGGAGTTCCGGCAAACGCCCACCCGACGGTGCAGTTCACACCCCCCTGCCTGGGAGTTCCGGCAAAGCCCCACCCACCGGTGCAGTTCACACCCCCCTGCCTGGGAGTTCTGGCAAACCCCCGCCCGATGGTGCAGTTCACACCCTCCTGCCTGGTAGTTCCGGCAAAGCCCCACCCGCCGGTGCAGTTCACACCGACCTGCCTGGAAAGGCCCAGAGCCCTGGCCACAGCAGGGTTTTGTCCTGGTGCTGCGTGGGTGCAGAGGGGGTAGACAGGCAGTGTTTGCACCCCACTAGTGCCTGCCAGGGCTGCCTTTGTCTTTCTGAGTTCATCTGTGTCCCCTTTGTCCTTGATAGGGAGAGAATGACTCAAAGATCCGGTCACAGAAGGAGACCAGCATCTGTGCTGAGGGAGCCATGGTGAGGCCTGGTGCCAGTTCCCTGCCTTCCCTGGTGGAGCGACGAGAAGGGAAAACGGAGAACCCGCCCCAACCCCAGCCTGCGGGGAAGGCTGTGCTGTGCTGTGCAGGGATGAACCGACCTTTGACCTCTGACCTTGCAGTGATGTCACAGCAGCTCCATGGCAACAGTGCACCCAGCACCTCCTGACCACTCCCCGTGTCACAGAAGGGCGTGGGGTTGGCAGCCGTGTGCTGGGGCTGAGGCTGGGCTGCAGGATGGAGGAAGACTCAGGAGCCGCACACAGGACACCCCGGCCTGGCCCTGGGGCCCTGCCCTTGAGAGTGGCCCTTGGGCACCTCAAGTCAGCCAGTGAGGCCACTGAACCTCAGCGGAGCAGGAGTCTGGGGGTCCTGCAGCCGAAGGGGGACTCTCCCAGCCGCCCTAGGAAGCCACACAAGGAGCCAGGTAGGGGCCGTGGGGAGCGAGTGGATAGCATGGCTGCTCTACCAGGCACTGAACCCAAAGTACCTGCGTCAGGGCCCAGCCTCCTTAGAAAGTGCACTTCCCAAGATTAGGGCCATGCCAGGACAGCCTCAGGAGCTCCTGGCCACATGTGTCTGAGTGGGGCACGGCATGGTGACATACATTTTAGGGGGATGGTGTGTGTCCAGGCAGGGCACAGCCTGGTGTCATACATTTTAGGGGGACAATGTGTGTCTAGGTAGGGGCAAAGGCTGATGTCATACATTTTAGGGGGACGTGTGTCTAGGTGGGGGCACAGCCTGGTGTCATATGTTTTAGGGGGAGAACATGTGTCTGGGTGGGGCACTGGCACCCTGAGGGTCCGAGACCACGGCCTCTCGCAGGCACCGGCACCCTCAGCGTCCGAGACTACGGCCTCCTCCAGGCACCGGCACCCTCAGTGTCCAAGACCACGGCCTCCCCCAGGCACCAGCACCCTGAGGGTCTGAGACCACGGCCTCCCCCAGGCCCCGGCACATTGAGGGTCCAAGACCACGGCCTCCCGCAGGCACCGGCACCCTCAGTGTCCGAGACCACGGCCTCCCCCAGGCACCGGCACCCTCAGCGTCCGAGACCCCGGTCCAGGAGTGCCTCCTCCCGGGAGCTCGGTGGTCGCCCCCAGGCGGCTGAGATTCTGCCTGAGAAGAGCAGGAGGCATTTCCAGCCCTGTCACCCAAGGAGATGGCCGGGCATTGCTGGTAGAGTCAGACATGGCCTTGCCCAGGACTGACTTCTGCAGGGGCTCAGCTCCTCACCCCTCACAGACTTGGTGAGCTCAGTGACGTGGCCAGTGCCACGTGCACCCACAGGTGCCTGGATGGGTGAGGCGCCGTGTCCACATCACAGGGAGGCCTCAGAGATTCGGGAGAGGTGGGGTAGCCGACGTCACGGAGGGACCCGGGTAGAGGGCAGAGGGATTGTCGGCCTGGGCCCTGTGGAGTGTAGGAGACCCATGCTCACAGAGGGCATGGTGAGAGCAGGGCGAGAATCCACTGGGCTCCAGACCCACGGCGGCACCGCCTTGAGCCCACACGCACCCTGGACACCTGTGGATCCTGCGAAGGCTCCACGCTCCGCCTCTGGACCTCACTCATTGCTTCTCTATTGGGGCAGCCCCTTGTGGTCGGCTGCTGGCCTCACTTCCTGGGGAGAGCCCCACTCCCCAGCTGCCCCTCGGGCCTGTGGGCTGAGCTGAGCGACCGACCTGGAGTGGCCTGTCTGACTCAACCGAGCTCTGGGAGGAAGTTCTTCCCGGCAAGGGTGCTTCGAGGCTCCTGGCCTGGTCTCTTCCATCACAAGCCTCATTTAAAGCTTTGGAATTGTCCCTGTGGCATTTGAATACCTGGCCGAACGAGTGTTGTGGGAAGTCGGAGTAGCTGCAGGAAGCCGGAGTCTCCACTACCATTCCTGGCTCCGATACAGCGGAGGCCCCGTGGGTCTGAAATCTGCTCACTCTGAGGCTCTCTGGGGACCCAGGGTTTGGAGAATCCCCTGGCACGTGGCTTCCTCACAAGGCTGTGCTGGTTTGCAAGCTCCTGGGAGCAGAGGACACAGTGATTCACTGGAACGGAGTGCACCGGGAGCAGCGGGTGCTGGGTGCAGGCCAGCGGCCAACAGCCGGGTCTGGTTCCTGCCGGGAGCGCTGGGACGCCCTCACCGAGGTGATGTTCCCGGACCCCCGTCGTCTCTCACACCAAGATCCTCGCAAGACAGAAAGTCGAGCACAAGAGAAGGAGGAAAATTCCTTTGGCGCCCTTGGGAAGCTGGGTCATGAGAGTCACGAAGAAAGTCTGCTACGGACATCCTGGCGACGCCCCTTGGGGCAGCCCAGAGGCATTCCTCAATGGACAAGCCAAGTGGGGTTTCAGGTCCCACCTGTCCGTGAGACGAAGCCTGGTGGGGGTGGCAGCCAGCAGGGTCATGTCTTGGGGGCTTCTCCCATCCTCCCGCTCAGCTACCTCCAGCCACCTGTGCTGGGACAGAGGAACTTCAGGAGGTCCCGGAGCCTCATGCCTCACCTGAGTCCTGGAGGGAGAAGCTGGAGGCTGAGGACGGGCTGCGTGCTGGGGCTGAGCCAGGTTCAAGGCTGGGCACCAGGCTGTGGAAAGTGCCGATGGCCAGTACAGGAGGGGCTGGGCGTGGGCACGGGTGCAGGAGGAACGCAGGTTAGCTGTACCTGTGGCTGAGGGTGAGCTCTGCCGTGGGCAGCTGTGGGTGGCTCGGGGCAGACCCAAGCTCTGGAGCTGCAGTGCGACTGACAGGCTGTGTCCTTCCTCCCCAGAGTCTGAAGATCAGGGGAAAGACCCAAGCAGTAACGCGGAAGATGCCAGCTGGTAAGCGGCCGGTCCGGCGCTGGCCTGGGTGAACGTAGAGCTGGGAAAAGTGAGGTGGACACAGGATGTGGGGGGCACCCCCCGGGCGTGGGGGCACCTGGGCATCAGGTGGACACTTACAAGGGGCCCAAGGGAGCCCTGGGTCCTGAGAAGACCCCGCTCAGGGCCTGGATGGGAGGGCTGGAAGATCCTCCTTATTTTGAGAGCAATTCCATGTGGGAACAGGGCCCACCTTGGCTGGGGGAGGGGGTCCTCAGGACTTGGGGGGCCCTGGCCTGAGAGTCACAGCTGCACCCCTCTCAGTAGACACCCTGTAGCCCTCTGCTGAAGGAGGCGTCATCTTACTAGTGGACTGCTGGGCCCACCCTAGATATAAACAACTCGAGTGACCCTTTGGGGAGACAGGCACGGGCCCTGGATGGCACTTCCGCACGCCCCACCGCGAGCTCTTGCCTCCCTGCACCTCAGCTGGACGCTCCACCTCTGCTCCTCCCACCCCCTCACCCTCCTGCCGTCAAAGGGGACTTAAAAGTCATTACATTCCTCAAGAATTTGTCTCAGATCTAACAGTCGATCTGCCAGCACCATGGACAAGGCACGGGCCAAGTGCCCCTTCTTTGCAAATGGCTCCCATCGAGTGGAGACCAGGGACTGCGTCTGGCCACCAGAGTGGCCAGAGGTGCGATCAGTTGGTGAGAGTGAGGGGCTCACGCGTCAGAGAGGATATGCAAGGCATGGGAACCTCCTGCCCTGTGGGGCTCAGGGAAGCCGAAGGCCTTGGTGAGGGCACTTGGGCTGGGAAGACCACACTCCTTCAGGTGGCACAGCTCGGTGTCTGCTCACGTTGGCCAAGCCAGTCAACACCCTTGGCCAAGTCCCTGTTGCAGACGGTGGACGAGCCCCTGTCCTCACTGCCTGATACTTTCCTGTTGCCCCGGGCCACACGCCACAGCGGACCGCAGAAGGGGTCACCAGGTGGGTGTGAGTCACAGCAGGGCCAGCCACGGACCCCCAGCCTGCTGGCGGCCTGGCCCATTTGGCCTCCACAGTGAGTGAGCTGTGGATCTACTGCAGGGTGGCTGCACCTTCTCACCAGATTTTGGTTCTTTGAGCAAGGTTAGACCTGCTTTCGGAAATAAGCCCAGGCTGGCTGTAGTTGCCAGTCCAGACCCTGGTGGTGCAGGGTAAGTTTTCCAGCCAAGATGGGTCAGCAGAGGGACCCAGGAGAGCCAGGCCAGGGCCCCTCACAGGCGCCCACAGCCCCCGGGGTATCAGCCTCAAGGCCAGGGAGACCCAGTGTCTGCAGCTGTCTGCCATTCTCCCTCCACCTCCTGCAGTCGGGCAGACCTAGCACAAGACAAGAAGGAAAGCTCCTTCGGTGCCCTGGGGAAGCTGTGTTGTGAGAGTGGAAAGCGGGACCCGGAGACGGAGAAGAGTGGCTCGGAGGCCAGCATGCCGGAGGCGCAGGTCAGGCCCGAGGAGCGGTGCATTTCTGTCCTCCGCCCGGGAGCCCGGCCTTCACTTACCTCTTTGTCTTTACAGGAACAGGAGGCAGAGTCCGTAAAGCTCAATGACCTCCAGGAAGAAGAGGCAAGAGCTTTTCCCTTTGGTAACGACAGTAAGATGGGAGGCCTTCGGGTGGAGTCCTTCTGGAGCCTGGACCTGCCCGGGATGGTGGCCTGGTGGTCGTCTCGGCAGTGCCAGGCTGTGAAGCCGGGCAGAGCCCCGCTACCCCAGAGAGGCTTGGGGCCAAGCTCTGAGCCTCTTTGCCCCACCCCAAGGAGCCTGACCCCAGCTTGCCAAATGTGCAGTCACTAAAGGTGTGCAAGGCCCTGAGAGGAGGTGCCCTCAGCTGGACCCTGGCCCAGAAAAACCCCAGAGCCCCAGGTCCGGTGTGTGGGCCAGAGACACATCACATGGGGGTTCTCACGGCACTGCGTGAAGGAAGGTGGCATCCGTTCTCCCTCTCAGCCGTGTGGCGGGGACGGGGACACAGCTGGACATGCTGCTTGCCAGGCGGGCCTGGGTTTCACTCCAGGCTCTCAGGAAGTCCCTCACCCTCCCCCAGACACTGTCCTCAGAGTTGACTCAAGTGCTCCCATCAGAAACACGTTCTGGGCTGGGCCAGGCACCCAGTCAGAGGCCTGGGGCAGCAAAAGCTTGAGGCACTGAAGCCGTTCACGTCCTGGGTGGGGGGTCTCCAGGTCCTCCACGCGGAGTGGGGCCCACAGGCGGGCTGTGGGACAGGAGTGCTGCCCTGTTGAGTGGGGCTGCGGTGGGAGTGGCCAGGACCCCCAGCTCTGGAAACTGCCCCATCTGGAGGCCCCAGTGCTCAGGGGGTGAGGGTGGAGGAGACCCTCCGGGGTCACAGGGCCCTGATGAGGGGGAGGGTGGGAAAGCCATATCCCTCCTCCAGCTCTACTGCCAGAGCTGGCTGTGGACACCTCAGTCATGCTGCCGTCAGCTCTGCCCAGGGTCCCAGGAGCCCCTGTTCAGCATTGCCAGGATCTGGGGTCCTGATGGTCATCACAGGGTCCGCCCTGGCTGCCCCAAGGGCCGGGAGCCACTGCTCCTCCCAGGGAGTCGACATTCCTCCCCAGCGCACCCAAGCCTGCAATCCACACCTCTCTGGTTTCCATTCGCAGAAACCGTCTGTGTTTGTGGAGATTGATCTGGGAGACCATGCTGAGGAGGTAAAGATGAAAACCCCCCCGACAAGCAGGGCCAAAGTCACGAGGAAAGGGTCCGTGCTGCCTGGCGGGGCCTGGGGGGCTTCTCTGGGAGCTTGCCCCACATGGGCGTGTGTTGGAGCGGGAGGCAGAGACCTGGGCCAGCAGCTCCAGGAGAGCTCCATGATGCTGAGGCTTGGTCTTGAGTGGCTTGAGGACACCCGTGCCTCTTCCTTACCCTCCCACACTCCAACTCACACTTCAGCACTATCAGAGACTCTGGGCCCTGGGTTAACCTGCAGGGTGCCTGTGGGTCCTCAGAACCTCTTGTGGAATCGTGTTGGGCTGGGGAAAAGGACCCAGGTCTGGAAGTTCAGAAACTGGGGCTTGGTAGATGTGTAGCTCTGTCAGTAAATGCTCAAACAGCTCATCATACTTCCCTGTGCCTCAGTTGTCTCCTCTATAAAACAAGAATATTAGTATCCACCTCCCAGGGTTGTTTGGGAAAGTTCTCAGAGCAGTGTCTCATACCCAGGAAAGCTTCAGTAGAGGGTATGATCACCATGACCACCATGACTATCATCACCACCAACACCTCATTATCATGTCACAGTCATCACCCTCATCATCACCACCATCCACATAATCCCTATAAACATCATTATCACTATCACCATCACTACCGTCACCATCATCACCATCATCACCTTCACCACCATGATCATCGCCATCATCACCATCACTATCACCACCACCATCACCATCACCACCACCATCACTACCATCACCATCACTATTACCATCACCATCTCCACCATCACCATCACCACCACCACCATCACCATCACCTTTACCACCATGATGATCGCCATCATCACCATTGTTATAATCGTCATCATCACC